>OZ014414.1:4177329-4197329 GCA_963965975.1 Xestospongia bergquistia | reverse complement strand
TTCTAAAGTCTTTAACGTAAAGAGTTTAGAGCGTTAATGCAAACTAACTTACTAAACTGTTAACAGCTGTTTATTTATTTAGTGCCATAAAGTCCTTTAGACTGAGCAGTTTACTTTATAAACTTCTGTGAATAGTCTAAACATTCTAAACTCTTTAACTTAAAGACTTTAGAAGCGTTAATGCAAACTAACTTACTAAACTGTTAATAGTTGTTTATCTAGTTAGTGTCATAAAGTCCTTTAGACTGAGCAGTTTACTTTATAAACTTCCCTCAATAGTCTAAACCTTCTAAAGTCTTTGACTTAAAGACTTTAGAGCGTTAATGCAAACTAACTTACTAAACTGTTTATAGCTGTTTATTTAGTTAGTGCCATAAAGTCCTTTAGACTGAGCAGTTTACTTTATAAACCTCTCTCAATAGTGTAAACCTTCTAAAGTCTTTAACTTAAAGACTTTAGAGCGTTAATGCGAACTAACTTACTAAATTGTTAATAGCTGTTTATTTAGTTAGTGCCATAAAGTCCTTTAGACTGAGCAGTTTACTTTATAAACGTCTCTCAATAGTCTAAAGCTTCTAAAGTCGTTAACTTAAAGACTTTAGAGCATTAATGCAAACTAACTTACTAAACTGTTTACAGCTGTTTATTTAGTTAGTGCCATAAAGTCCTTTAGACTGAGCAGTTTACTTTATAATCTTCTCTGAATAGTCTAAACCTTCTAAAGTCTTTAACTTAAAGACTTTAGAGCGTTAATGCAAACTAACTTACTAAACTGTTAATAGTTGTTTATTTAGTTAGTGCCATAAAATCCTTTAGACTGAGCAGTTTACTTTATAAACTTCACTCTATAGTCTAAACCTTCTAAAGTCTTTAACTTAAAGACCTTAGAGCGTTAATGCAAACTAACTTACTAAACTGTTAATAGCTGTTTATTTAGTTAGCGCCATAAAGTCTATTAGACAGAGCAGTTTACTTAGTAAGCTTCACTCAATAGTCTAAACCTTCTAAAGTCTTTAACTTAAAGACTTTAGAGCGTTAATGCAAACTAACTTACTAAACTGTTAATAGCTGTTTATTTAATTAGTGCCATAAAGTCCTTTAGACTGAGCAGTTTACTTTATAAACTTCACTCTATAGTCTAAACGTTCTAATGTCTTTAACTTAAAGACTTTAGAGCGTTAATGCAACCTAATTTACTAAACTGTTAATAGCTGTTTATTTAGTTAGTGCCATAAAGTCTTTTAGACTGAGCAGTTTACTTTATAAACTTCTCTCAATAGTCTAAACATTCTAAAGTCTTTAACTTAAAGACTTTAGAGCGTTAATGCAAACTAACTTACTAAACTGTCAATAGCTTTTGATGTAGTTAGTGCCATAAAGTCCTTTAGACTGAGCAGTTTACTTATAAACTTCTCTCAATAGTCTAAACCATCTAAAGTCTTTAACTTAAAGACCTTAGAGCGTTAATGCAAACTAACTTACTAAACTGTTAATAGCTGTTTATTTAGTTAGCGCCATAAAGTCTATTAGACAGAGCAGTTTACTTAGTAAGCTTCACTCAATAGTCTAAACCTTCTAAAGTCTTTAACTTAAAGACTTTAGAGCGTTAATGCAAACTAACTTACTAAACTGTTAATAGCTGTTTATTTAATTAGTGCCATAAAGTCCTTTAGACTGAGCAGTTTACTTTATAAACTTCACTCTATAGTCTAAACGTTCTAATGTCTTTAACTTAAAGACTTTAGAGCGTTAATGCAACCTAATTTACTAAACTGTTTATAGCTGTTTATTTAGTTAGTGCCATAAAGTCTTTTAGACTGAGCAGTTTACTTTATAAACTTCTCTCAATAGTCTAAACATTCTAAAGTCTTTAACTTAAAGACTTTAGAGCGTTAATGCAAACTAACTTACTAAACTGTTAATAGCTGTTTAATTAGTTAGTGCCATAAAGTCCTTTATACTGAGCAGTTTACTTTATAAACTTCACTCAATAGTCTAAACCTTCTAAACTCTTTAAGTTAAAGACTTTAGAGCGTTAATTCAAACTAACTTACTAAACTGTTAATAGCTGTTTATTTAGTTAGTGCCATAAAGTCCTTTACACTGAGCAGTTTACTTTATAAACTTCTCTCAATATTCTAAACCTTCTAAAGTCTTTAACGTAAAGAGTTTAGAGCGTTAATGCAAAGTAACTTACTAAACTGTTAACAGCTGTTTATTTAGTTAGTGCCATAAAGTCCTTTAGACTGAGCACTTTACTTTATAAACTTCTCTCAATAGTCTAAACCTTCTAAAGACTTTAACTTAAAGACTTTAGAGCGTTAATGCCAACTAACTTACTAAACTGTTAATAGCAGTTGGCTTAGTTAGTCCCATTAAGTTTTTTAGACTGAGCAGTTTACTTTATAAACTTCTCTCAATAGTCTAACCCTTCTAAAGTCTTTAACTTGAAGACTTTAGAGCGTTAATGCAAACTAACTTACTAAACTGTTAAAAGCTGTTTATCAAGTTAGTGCCATAAAGTCCTTTAGACTGAGCAGTTTACTTTATGAACTTCTCTCAATAATCT
Organism: Xestospongia bergquistia; assembly: GCA_963965975.1. NCBI lineage: Eukaryota > Metazoa > Porifera > Demospongiae > Haplosclerida > Petrosiidae > Xestospongia > Xestospongia bergquistia. The sequence continues at coordinate 4,194,760 of OZ014414.1, read as the reverse complement.
AAACCTTCTAAAGTCTTTAACTTAAAGACTTTAGAGCGTTAATGCAAACTAACTTACTAAACTGTTAATAGCTGTTTATCTAGTTAGTGCCATAAAGTCCTTTAGACTGAGCAGTTTACTTTATAAACTTCTCTCAATAGTCTAAACCTTCTAAAGTCTTTAACTTAAAGACTTTAGAGCGTTAATGCAAACTAACTTACTAAACAGTTAATGGCTGTTTATTTAGTCAGTGCCATAAACTCCTTTAGACTGAGCAGTTTAGTTTATAAAATTCTATCAATAGTCTAAACCTTCTAAATTCTTTAACTTAAAGACTTTAGAGTGCAAACTAACTTACTAAACTGTTAATTGCTGTTTATTTAGTTAGTGCCATAAAGTTCTTTAGACTGAGCAGTTTACTTTATAGACTTCTCTAAATAGTCTAAACCTTCTATAGTCTTTAATTTAAAACTTTGGAGCGTTAATGCAAACTAACTTACTAAACTGTTAATAGCTGTTTATTTAGTTAGTGCCATAAAGTCCTTTAGACTGAGCAGTTTACTTTATAAACTTCTCTCAATAGTCTAAACCTTCTAAAGTTTTAACTTAAAGACTTTAGAGCGTTAATGCAAACTAACTTACTAAATTGTTAATAGCTGTTTATTTAGTTAGTGCCATAAAGTCCTTTAGACAAAGAAGTTTACTTTATAAGCTTCACTCAATAGTGTAAACCTTCTAAAGTCTTTAACTTAGAGACTTGGAGCGTTAATGCTTACTAACTTACTAACCTGTTAATGGCTGTTTATTTAGTTAGTGCCATAAAGTCCTTTAGACTGAGCAGTTTACTTTATAAAACTTCACTCTATATTCTAAGCCTTGTAAAGTCTTTAACTTAAAGACTTTATAGTGCTAATGCAAACTAACTTACTAAACTGTTCACTGCAAACTGTTTGTAATAAACTGTTTATAGAGAATAACTCCATTAACTATAAAAGTCTGTTTACAAAGTTTATGTGCATTAACTCTTAAAAGTATATAATGTAAAGACCTGAAAAAAACCGTTTATAGAGAATCACTCCATTAACTGCAAAAGACTGTTTACAAATTTTTGTGCATTAACTCTTAAAACTATATAATGTAAAGAGTTGAAAGAGTTTAGACTATTGGCAGAAGTTAACACTGCTAACGATTTGCCACAAAGGGTTTGCAAAGATTAACTCCATTAACTGGAATAGACTGTTTAGAAAGTTTATAGACAATAACTCTTTAAAAGTCTATAATTTGAAGACTTTAGACTGCTGGGTGAACTGAACACTGCAAAGTACTTGGAAAAATGGGTTTACAATGACTAACTGTATTAACTGCAATATACTCTTTAGAAAGTTTAAGTGTATTATCTCTTTAAAATCTATAATTTAATCAATTCAGACAGTTTTGACTATTGGGTGTGCCTAGCACTGCAACCAATTTGGAATAAAGGGTTTACAAGGATTAAGTTTATTAACTACAAATGACTATTTAGAAGTTTATACGCATTAACTCTTTAAAACTACATAATGTAAAGAGGTTATTGAGTTATACTATCAGGTAAACTTAACACTGCAAACTATTTGTAATAAAGGGTTTACAGAGATTAACTCTATTAATTGGAATAGACTGTTTTGAAAGTTCATATGCATTAACTCTTTAAAACTCAATAACTAAAAGTGTTTAGTGAGTTAAGACACTCTGGTAAAGTTAATACAGCAAACTATTAGTAATGAATGGTTTACAGAGATTAACTCTATTAACTGGAATAGACTGTTTATAAGGTTGATATGGATTAACTCCTTAAAAGTCTATAATTTTAAGAGTTCAGAGAGTTTAGACTATTGGGTGAACCTTAACACTGCAAACTATTTGGAATAAAGGCTTTACGGAGAGTAACTCTATTAACTGGAATAGACTGTTTAGAAAATTCATAGTGAGTTAAGACTATCTGGTAAACTTAACAATGCAAACTCTTTGTAATAAAGGGTTTACAAACATTTAACTCTATTAACTGAATTAGACTGTTTGTAAAGTTTATACATATTAACTATTTAAACTCTTAAAATTAGTGGATTCAAAGAGTTTTGACTATTCTGTATACTTAACAGTGCAAAATATTTGAAATTAAGGCTTTCAGATAGTAAGTCTATTAACTGGAATAGACTTATTACAAAGTTTATATGCATTAACTCTTTAAAAGTCTATAATTTGAAACGTTGAGAGAGATTAGACTATTGGGTGAACTTAACACTGAAATATTTGGAATAAAGGGTATACAGAGACAAACTTTATTAACTGGAATAGACTGTTTAGAAATTTTGACGCATTAACTCTTTAAAAATCTATCGTTTAAAGAGTGTACTGAGTTTAGACTATGGTAGACTTAACACTGGAAACTATTTGTAATAATGGGTTTACAGAGATTAACTCTATTAACTGTAATCGACTGTATGGTAAGTTTGTATGCATTAACTCTTCAACACTCTATAATTTAAAGTTTTAGTGAGTTTGTACTATCAGGTAAACTTAACATTCCAAAGAATTGGTGATAAAGGGTTTACAGACATTAACTCTATTAGCTGGAATAGACTGTTTAGAATGTTTTTATCCGTTAACTTTTTAAAAGTCTATAATTTAAAGAGTTTAGACTATTGAGTGAAATTAACACTGCAAACTATTTGCAATAAAGGCTTTACAGAGATTAACTCTATTAACTGGAATAGACTGTTTTGAAAGTCTATATGCATTAACTCTTTAGACTTTAGAAAGTTGCTACTATTGGGTGAGTTTCACAATGCAAATTATTCGCACAAAAAGTTTTACAGAGATTAATCGTGTTATTGTAACGGAAAGTTTGTATGCATTAACACTTTAAATTCTATATTTTGAAGAGGTTAGTGATTTTAGGGTATTGGGTGAACTTAACCTTGAAAATATTTGCAATAAAGGCTTCGCAGAAATTAACTCTAATAACAGGATAAGACTCTTTGGAAAGTTTATATGCGTGAACACTTTAAAACTATACACTTTGAAGAGGTTAATGAGGTTAGACTATTGCCTAAAGTTAACACTGCAAACTATTTGCAATATAGAATGATTAAAAAGTTTATATGCATTAACTCTTTAATCTATAAATTTAAAGAGTTCACAGAGTTTAGACTATTGGCTTAACTTAACACAGCAACAATATTTGGAATAAAGGGATTACTGAGATTATATCTATTAGCTGGTATAGACTGTTGATAAAGTTTATATGCGTTAACTATTTAAAATCTTTAACTTAAAGGATTGATAGAGTTTACAGTATTTGGGCAAACTTAACAATCCGAACTATTTGCAATAAAGGGTTTAAAGTTAACACTGCAAACTATTAGCAAAAAAAGGCTTAGAGAGATTAAGTTTATTAACTGGAATAGACTCTTCTATTGCTAAAAATATTTTTAATATGTATATTTGTGTGCAAATTGCAGTTATTATAAACTTTTTCTATATTTTGTTGCCAAAATATATCTATCATACCTTTTTTGTGCCAAAAACGTGTGTTTTAACCTTCCTTTAGAACGTTTTGGTGCCAAAAATATTTGAATTGTAACAGCCACTTTAGAAAGCATTTTAGCTCCAAAATTGTGCATATTTTTAACCATTTTTGCTAGGTTTTTACGTGTCCGAAGTGCAGATACTTAAAAACCCATTTTGCTGAAAAAAGAACAGGTATTTATTTTAACCATTTAATGGGTGGTTGCGGAATTATGCACAAACGAATGCAATTATTGACTGGGCGGAAGTGCAATTTTGCACAGCACATTACCAAGGCACCTTGAATGTTTTTCGAAAGCAACAACGCAAAGATGATTGCAATCACTCGTTTATAAAGCTAAAGACATGGCTAAAGTGTCATGGCATTGAGAAGCAGAAGGTTTATACAGTTGCCTTCTAACCCAGACCTCCTTTTACAATGTATTGATGGTACTGAAAGTGATGACTCAGACTGTGATTTCAACGGGTACATTGATGAAGAAGAAGCACTGACAGGTCTTTGCAAAGCCATTTACTTGATGACGAGCTAGCAAGGCTGACTTCTGAAAGCTTTGTACTAAAAAGTAACTCTTTAGCTCCACCTTTACCAACAAAAAGCAGATTCCTAGTTCCACCTACACCAACGGGTAAGATGATTTTACACATATACAAAATAATAATATTTCATCCATTGGTTGCCACCTCTCCAGCAACAGCTATGCCCAGTACTAGCACTACTGCTACAGCTACCCTACCTAGAGGTAAGACAAGACAATACCAATAATAGTAAAGTAACACTAACTTTATAGTTCATCCATTTACTGCATCAAGTGGGCTTACTCTTGATATGACCAAAAACAACCACTTGCTTTCTTCAATCTATACTTCACATCAGCAGTAAAAGATTTGATATAGGAGGAAACAGTTAGCTAAGTGCTTGCATCAATGGAATCTTACTTGCATGATCATCCCAATGCTCGTGGCCATAACTTGAGATGAAATCCAATAAAGCATGAGGAAGTTGACACCTAACTAGCCATAATAATTTCAATGGGAGTAGTTGGATATCTGTCCATGAGGTATTCATTATAACGAAGGAAATGGATTGACATGAATTGCAAGTTCTATTTATTACGCTTCTTTGTTATTGTAATTTTATTAGTAATTTCATAAGTAATTTTATGAAGCCCTAAAATTTACGAATTTCTTGTACAACATACTTATTTGTAGATCATATTGGAGCAGGTAATGGCCATTTCATAGCGATACCTTCAGTCATATCATGTCTGGCAGAAGGTTTGAATTATTATGTTCCCAATAGAGAAATTGCTGTTGATGAGAGAATCATTGGATACAAAGGAAGACTCTTGTGGTTCCAGTACATGCTCAAAAAGCCCACTAAGTGGGGTATCAAGGCATGGGTATTTTACAGAATTGAGAAGTGGCTACGTATGGAATTTTAAACTATATACTGGTAATATATTATACTTACTATAATGGATGTTAATGAGTTATATAGGAAAGGAAAAAGATGATGTGCCTGAGCAAGGGCTAGCGTACCAAGTGATCTCGTGTCACCTTTATCAATGACTGGATATCATATGTATACCAATAATTACTACACGTCACCTACACTTTTCGCTGACTTGAAGCTTGCTGGATTTGAGACCTGTGGAGGAGTAAGAAAGAATCGGAAGAAATTGAATAGAGAATTTCAATTTGCAAAATTAACAAATGGTAAATAATAACAATCAACTATACTTACATTAGCCTAAAATGTAAAATGTAGGTGAAGTCTATTCTTATTACGCAACAGATGGATTTTTGTGTCTGAAGTGGTCTGACAAGCTAGTGGTACACATGTTGTCAACCTTCCATAATGACAATATGATATAGGAGAACCAGAGCAGTAGATGGAGGAGTAGAAGTGGTACAGAAACCAAAAGTAATTGAAGACACAATATGATATGGGTGGAGTCGACAAGTGCAATCAACTTGTTGTATATCATGAATATATACACAGGTCACGCAAGTGGTGGAAGAAAATATTTTTTCCTATATTTGATGTATCCATTGTCAACGCCAATATTTTGTACAATGTGCTTGCTGAAAAGCCTTTACCACAGCTTGATTTTCGGTTGTCATTGGCAGCCAGGCTACTAGATGGTTATAAATGACTAGTTGACAGAAGGCACATTGCCACAACAACAGTACTTCCAGTGACATTGAGCAAACGTGGATTTCCAGAACCTGTTCAAAAAGATACACCTTACGGAGGATGTTTTCAGTGTAAAGTATGTAAGGACAAAGGAAATAAAAGATCACAAAAACAGAATTGGCTCCTCCTCTTTTTGGATATCATTTTGTCGTCACGAATTGTTGTGAGGATTGTAATCAATCGTTGTCTTGCCATTGTAGAGCCATTACCCTATCCAACTTTTTTGTTCTTACATCTTCTGTATTACTCTTTCCTTTTCTAGATATTTTCAATTCCTCAGGCATTCCTTGTCTGTTCACTCGAGCAGTTCCACAGGCTCCAAATCCATTTTGAGCCACCTCGAGAAACAATGATGGACTTGTATAATAATTGTCCATGTATACGTGGTGGTCATTTCTTTCATACCCCACCAGCAACCACATAACGATACAATGTGTTGTAGCTCTTTCCCTTGTCACCTGTAAAGTGTCATCTTTGCCTTTAACATTGGAAGGTGAAGGATATTATTGATATGCATGTATCATTTGTAGTTAGATGCCTGTTTGGTCTACCATAATTTGCTTATACTTCATTATTGATTGTTCAAAAAATAATTTTCTTAGTGCATACCTCAATTTTGTTTCAAGGTGAATGAAATAAGCAATAAATGTACATAGTGTTTTAGTAATGGAAGCCAACTTTGCAACACCTATAGTAGAAGTTATTACTAATGTTTACACTGATAGGGTGAGAGTAAAAAAGGCAAATTACGGTACATGGCATTGCGTGATTATAATGGTAATCAATCATACTTGCATACAGTTTCCAATTTAGTGTGTAACCTGTTTTTACACCTGCCAGTGAAAATGCCTTCAGTCCCCATTTTTTTGTGTTTTTTAGGCATATATTTTAAAAACCAGGCTCTACCTTTGAAGTTCACCATTGCTTCATCTAATGAGAGTTCTTTATTTGGAGTATACCATTCATTGAAATTGTGAAGAAGAGAAGTGAGTAGAGGTCTTATTTGTACAATGGATCATACCCGACTTCACCTCTTTTGACATATTTACAGCTGTGGTTTACATGAAAGAACTTCAAGATCAGTGAGAAACGATCTCTGGTCATCATTATCTTACCAAAGGAATGTGATCCAAATGGCTATTTTTGTGCCCAGTGGTCTTCCATCTTTGGAAGTTGGACCACACCCATTACAACAATAAGAGCAAGAAACTTCAATAATTCTGAAACACTAAAATTTTCTTATTCCAGGAATGAAGTTGTGACCTTGGTGGTATTGCACTGGTTTTTTCAAAGAATTGATTAGCATACATGTTAGTTTGATCAACAATGTTATTTAATATATCTAGTGTGACCAGCATCTTGAAAAAGTCAATCGGTCATTTGTTGATCATATCTATTTTGCATTTGGCTGTAGATCTAGGTATAGTAGGTGGTAAAGCACTTGGAACAGTACTTGGAGCAGCGAATACAGCAGAATCCTCATACTCATCAACATACATTTCATCAGGCACTCCATTGTACACGTCATTTTGCATTCAACTTTATCACACCCATCTACATCCATTTTGTCCAGTTCATGCCTTACAGCAAATTCCATTTCATTCACACATTCATTCACATCACATTCAATTGGCACACATTCTTCATCATCAATCTCATCTGTCTTGCATTCACCAAGTAACTTGTCCATTTCCTCACAATCCAAATGTACATCAAATTCAAGTAGAGCATCGTTTTCATCTAATGGTTTGGTTTTCTTGTTATTATTATTTTACTGTCTAACTGTACTAATTTAGTGCACTAATTCTTGGAGGGTTGATGGTTGGGAGACAGACCATCACAACCATAAAATAGTCTTGGAGTCTATAACCTATAGTAGTCATATACTAGGTCATCAAATTGTATTACGTCATTTGTATTGACTATTGGCCACAAGTTAAGTTGACCAATCGATACAAAGTTTTTTGTGGCTCTATCTGTTTTACTATAATTTTTTTAATACAATGCAAGAGTTTCTAAACTAAACAACGACCTTCTTTCACTTAACGGATATTATTGTTTAATATTGATTTATCTCTTGTTTTAAATGTCCAAACATCAGTTTCAATGTACGATAACTGGAAAAATCATCAGGACTGAACTCATCTGACAGTTCGGTTATATCCATAAAAAGTAGAAGTTTGTTTCATTTGACTATTGTTAAACTCACCAATTAGATAAAATTCCTGATATACATGAGCAACAAGTTCAATACAAAATAATGAACTGAAATTATCTTTGTAGTTTTTGAGAAATTCTAAGTATTCGTTATTAACATTTGCTGCAGACATAATCAAATCTAATTAACTCTTTTCATAAGGTCTTCCTTGAAATTTCTTACATATCTAATATGTAAATAAAAATTTAATTAATTAGTTCAGTAGCTAACCTTCAACATCATCTCACACATTACTTGTCGTTGCTCCTGTTAATTGATGAATTGGAACACAATCATACAAGCCAGAGAAAATTTTGCTCTTTAGAGGCAAAACTTCCACTCCTTTATGGACTGTTCCCATACAACATCAACAAGCCCCACTTTATTAGTACTCGATTCACACCAAACCATGACATAAGTGAAGTATGGAGGTCGTAGGTACAGGAGATAATTTTACAAAAATTGCATCAGAAAGTGGCATAGCATCATGAAATGTATCAAGATGTAAATGAATAGGATTTGCTAGCAAAACGTATGCATTGTTATATGTTGCTCTGGTGTCTCTCCCTCTGTAATCATCATAATTCCTTGATGTCTGCTTCAACTTTCTCTGCAACTTTTAGTGCTTACAAACATTCAGGTATGAAACCTTCGTACAGCAACACATTCATAATCTCCATTAAATATTATGATAACAGATATGAACTTCTGGATGAGTGGCATTAAATCGAGCTACTTCTAGTCCTAGGTTTTGGGTTTAGAGTTTATCGTTTAGGTTTTAAAATTTGTAAGCTTTTTGGGATTAGGTTTTAAGTTTTCAGTAGGATTTATGGTATATGGTGTTTGTATTGAGGGTTTAGTGTTGACTTTCTAGCATTTAGGTTTTAGGTTTTGGGTTTTATTGTTTAGGTAGATTTACGGTGCTAGGGTTTAGAATTGACGATTTAGGAATTCAGGTTTCAGGTTTGGCTTTATGTTAGAGTTTACGGTTACACGGTTAAGGTGTTTTTTATGTCTATTTTATCCCCTTTTTGGTGTGAAAAATATGCAAATTCATCTTAAAATACAAAAATTCATCTTTTAAAATAATTAACTTTGTCACTTGTTTTGCCAAAAGTACATCTTTTAACTTTGATTGCGCTGAAAATATGCGTATTTTAAAACCTTTATTGTGGCAAAAATTGCATATTTAACCCTTTTTTAATTTTTGGGGTGATGACTTTTCTGGAGAATGCCTATTTCAACTATTTAAAAGACCTTTTGGTGCCAAAAATATGTGAATTTTAACCACTTTTTAAAAATCTTTTTGGCCAAAATTGCATTTTGGGTGCCCAAAGTACAGATGTTTAAGCCTCTTTTGCGACAACAAAGTAAGGATTGTTAATTTAACCCTTTTTAAAAAGTTATGGTTAATTTTAAAGTTTGTTTATCTCATGAGGAAGATGTTAAATTTTTGCTTATTTTTGGTGTAAAATTAAATTAGAAAAAAACCTGTAAAAATTACTTTATTTAGGGAGATAGGGGTTAAAATTTTGTTGCATCCTTAGTGTCAAAAATAGTTACAAAAGGGAGTATACTGGTTCATTTTAGTTGCAAAATATACTTAGAAAAAATGCTTAAATTTTGATATTTTCAGTGATAAAATACACAAAACTCAGGGAAGGTGTTACATTTTTGCATACTTTCATTGACTAAAATTTTAAGAAAAAAGGAATCAAACTTTGGCCTATTTTTGGCACCAATAATACTAAGAAAAAGGCGTCAAAATTCACTTGTTTTTGGTAACAAATTTAGAGAAATAGGGTTTACAATTTCACGTATTACATTACTAACAAACATGACAATACAATATATGTATACAGTAGTTATCTTATAAATAATTTCTAGTAATATTTACATTGTTGTACCACTTTTCATTTTTGACCATTATTACCTGCTTAACAAGGAGCTATCACTTTTCTGTAAATATAATTATTTCTACTTCCCTTTGTTTTCTCCAATACCAGTATTGTGTTGTAACCTGGCCGAGATGGATTCAACATATAACAAATTTAAAAGAATAAAGACGTACAAAACTTAAAACAGAACTGACTACTCAAAATGTGCTCACACAATATATACATGTCCTCATCTGGAATATTCTGTAATATATAAATATTCATACATTATTACCATATTCATAGTTATCACATTCCCCCCTCTCAAGTTTGAAGTAGGGGTGCAAAACGATAGACAGGTCGAGGTACACGAGTAGAATGGTGAACAGCAACAAGATGAACTTGTGCAGATGGTGGTATATCGACTTCAACTGCAGGAGGATGTGGATTTGGAGTGAACTCATCTGATATATTATACCAATCATCTACTGGTTCCTGTAGAACGTGGTCCGAATAGATATGTCTAAGGTGGTCAATATGACCTCTTAGGACAATGCCAGTGTTTGTTTGTACCTGATATGAAATTAGACCAGTGACTTTGTAACCTTAACAAGTATCCATACTGTTCCATGGAAGGTTTTTGCAAAACGGTCACCACCAACTTCAAACTTATGAGGAGCTTTATTCCTAATCAACTTGTCTTTTTTCTCTGACACTTTGCATGAAGTGTCTGGGTGTAGTAAATCTAAGGATTTCTAAGACAGTATGCTTAAAAGTTTGTACAGCATGTCAGCCAACCCGTTTGAAGCTGAATGGTAGGGAGACATGTATTTCTAAAACCAGTTCCATTATCCAATATTATGTGTTCTGGACTGCAATTGTTGAATTGGAAGGTGTAGACTTCACTATCTGAACATCTAACTATTTGGATTGTGTATCTCTAAGTACTAGAAAAATTTTACCATGAAAGGGTATGGCATGGTCTATGTGTAATCTTGCTCAAGGTCTAGTAGGCCATTCCCATCAGTGTAAAGGAGCCTTTGGGGCTGATGAATGATTGCTTTGACAAATGTGACAGTGTCTTACTTTAGTAACAATATCAGAATCAAGATGTGGCCATCAGACATAGATTTAGCCAAACTTTTCATTCGATTGGTGCTGGATGAGTGTCATAAACTTGCTCTATCTCAATGGCATGACCCTGAGGTGGAATCACAAGACATGACCCCATAGTACACAGCTGTCCATGACGCTTAATTCATTTCGTTGATTAAAGTATGGTTAGAGCAACCTGCATTGCTCGCAGTTTTCCTTTAGATGGATGAAGACCATGGTATTCAAATGATGGTGCAGTGAAGGTGCATTTTGATTCTTTTAGTGTAGCACATGCCTGTGCATCATTTGGTCTGTTATGTAGATGCTCTTCCATCGATGTAAACTACAACTCCTGATAGGCATTGCATTAAACTTTCATTTGTCCACTCAAAAATTGATGGGGCAGAAGACATGCCAGAAGACATGCCAAATAGAAACCTTTGGTATTGGAAAGGGCCTTTAATAGTATTAATGCTCGTCTAATTCAAGGTGTTGGTAAGCGTGAGACAAATCAAGTTTGGAGAATAATGTACCTCCTGATAAGGCAGAAAAAGATCATCCACACTGGGTAGTGGCTAAATAAAACTCTGGCTTTGCAACAGCGTTGACAGTTACTTTGTAGTCTCCACAAACACAAATGTTTCCATCTTGATAACAGGGATGACGGGTGTTGTCCAATCTAAGAACTGCATAGGAATGATAACTTTAGCTTGTACATGTTGCTCAAGTTTGGGCTCAACCTGACTCTTAAGAGTGTATGGGAAGGAACATTGTTTGAAGAAGTGAGGCTGAGCCTCAAGAGGTACAAAAAACTTGGCTTTTACTCCTTGAATAGGGCCCAATTTGGAACAGAATAAACAAGAACATTTCTTAACTTCCTCTACTGAAGACTTGCAGTAAACAGCTGTCAATCTAATTGAATGGAGTGAAGCCAATTTCAACCTAAAAAGGTTGGTCCCTGACCTTTGACCACAACAATAGGCAATGTAAAGTGTTGAGACTTGTAGGTTATCTTGAGGTCAGCTATTCCTAATATGGTCAAGAGATGTCCTGAATGTGAACGTAGAGAAATAGTAGTGGGTTTGAACTTGACCTCATCCTGAAAACAAGTTAGTGAGTTCGTTTCAGATCTCGTTACCAAATATGTTGTAACCTGGCTGAGATAGTTTAAACAGATATAAAAGAATCAAGAAGTGAAAAATGATCATTGATCATTTAAACCGAACATCCTCTCTGATCTACTCTTTATTTCTACATTCATCCTTGTCACACACCCACCATGATGAAAAACATGAAAGGCCACTTCTACCCACTCACTTGATTAAGTAGTTTGGCTTATAATGTTTCACTTACTGTGATTTATTGTAAAATACATATTATTTAGTTAGTGAAGTTGGTGGTTGTCTTGCAAACTGTAGGTTATATTGCATGGTAGCCAATACACATATCAATAAAGTAATAGTGTTTCACTGTAATTAATGAATCGAAGCTAGAATTCCAAGCACCATGAGCCATCTCTTAGAATGGAGCAAACCAATACTTTTCCAGTTAAGGCAGGGGTAGAGGATTTTAGTCCACATAGTAGAACTAGATGTCCACCTTCGGCTTCCGTACTTCTGGTCCAATAGCTCATCTTGTAATTTGAAAACTTGCAATATTTGTTTAATTAGAATTACGGCATCCGTTGGACATTCCATACTGTATTAAAGGTAGAGTAGGCGAACACGATTAGGTGAACCTCCACCAATCACTAAACTATATTCAAAAACCTGTACATGGTTGCAAGCACCACACCCACTCATCAAGCTTCGATAGCCACACCCATTAAATATTTTGGATCTGGTTTCTTTTGACCACACCTCATATTTTAATAGGTAGTCTTACTTCCTAGATAAAAATACTGGTAAATATGGGGTGGGCAACCAGACTACTAGTTTCTTGTGACTTCCTCTATATTCACAAACCTGTACTTGGCTGCAAGCACCACACCCACTTATGAAGAAACGATAGCCACACCCATTAAAGCTTTAAATGAGGTTTGTTCTTACCACACTTGATTAATGCTCTACATAGTCTGTTTTTGTGAGACTAGTAATTTCTTGTGGCTTCCTCAGCTTTTTCTCTGTATTATATACTCACCTTTATACTAGTCTTCACCGACTATTACAAATTGTATAATTGGGTGTAATATATAGAGTAGTATAGATACAGACACACCAACTTTCATAATATGTAATACTACTAAATGTAACACTGCCAAATGTAACACTGCCAAATGTAATGCTACCACTCATTAGATTACTTGTCAAACTTTACTGTATATTGTTAACTTACTCCCCAGACTCTTTGAGATAGAGGAATGTCTGTCTTGAGTCTTGATCCAGATGTCTGAGCCTTGATCCAGAAGTCCAGCTAACCTATGTTAATAGAAGGAAAAGTAAGAGGAATGATGTATTACAAATTAATGTACTCTAGTGCTGTATGCTGTTAACTTACTCCTTAGACTCTTCGAGATAAATGATCATTTATGTCTTGAGTCTTACTCCGTAGACTCTTCAAGATAGATGGATATGTTGAGCCTTGAGCCTGACGTCCAGCAAAACTATAACAATGAAAAAGAGATTAATAGTATTATGAATTAACCTATTATAAATTAAGAGTATTATGAATTAATGTACACGAGTACTGTGTGCTGTTAACTTACTCCACAGACTCTTTGTGATAGAGGAATGTCTTGAGTCTTCATCATGATTTCCAGCGAAACTATGGTAATAATAGGAAAATCGAGAGTAATGAGGTATTATTAAGTAATGTACACTAGTACTATATGCTGTTAACTAACTTTCCAGACTCTTTCAGATATAAGAGTCTTGAGTCTTGATCTTTACGTCAACTGAAGCTACAGTAATAAAAGAGAAATTAAGTGTAGTGATGCGTCATCAATTAATTTATACTAGTACTGTATGCTGTGACTTACTCCCAGAGTCTTTGAGATGGAGAAATGTCTAGCCTCATACCCAGGCTTTCCTGATAGAAAAGAAAGCCTGATAACTACTGCTTGAGCATGCACGTAATTATTGTAATTTATGCAATACACTCATATCAAATTGACAGCATTTTAAATTAAATGACAAGGAAATGGGCTGGTTTTTTTAATGACGTTTCATTCACTATTGAGTTTAGGCATGGCTAGTCAAGTTTGTCGGTTCTGCAGAGATTAATTGAAAACCAAAAGAGCGACAAACTTGTTTAGTGCTGTTACAATACAAAACCACATGAACAAGAGTTGCTCTTTTTATGAGATAAATTTGGCATTCCTAGCTGCTTTAGAGCAAAGAGTAGAGCAGAAAAAGTCTCACATTGAGGTTAAAGGAATTTTGACGTCTTTGATGGAGCATTCCTAGAGTATACTACTTTCAAAGACATCTGTCAAAATTAACCGCATGCGTAAACAGTAGTTACCAGGTTTTCTTTTCTTTTGCGAAAGCTTGGGTGCAAGGCTAGAAAAATGTCTTGATCCTGATGTCCAGTGAAGCTATTGTAATAAAAGACAAATTAAGACTAATGATGTATTTTGAGGTAATGTACACTAGTACTATATGCTGTTAACTTACTTCCCAGAGTCTTTCAGATATAGAAAGTCTTGAGCCTTGATCTTGATGTCAAGCAAAGCTACAGTACTAAAAGAAATTAAGAGTAATGATGCATCATCAATCAATTTATACTAGTACTGTATGCTGTAGACTTACTCCTAGAGTCTTTGAGATGAAGAAATGTCTAGCCTCATACCCAGGCTTTCACGAAAGAAAAGAAAGCCTGGTAACTACTGCTTGTGCATGTACGTAATTATTGTAATTTATGCAATACACTCATATCATAATGACAACAGTTTAAATTAAAGGACAAGTAAATGGCCTGGGATTATATTGATGATGTTTCATTCACTACTGAGTTTAGGCATGGCTAGTCAAGTTTGTCAGTTCTTCAGAGATTTATTGAAAACAAAAAGAGCCACAAACTCATTCTGTGCTGTTGGAATACAAAACCACACGAAAACATTTTTTTTTCGTCATATATAGCTTCAATGAACAAGAGTCGTTCCTAGCTGCTTGAGAGCATAGTGTAGACCAGAAGAAAACTTTCTATCAGTACTACAAGTAGTCTCACATTGCGGTTAAAGGAATTTTCATGTCATAGTTGACAGAGGATTCCTAGAGTTTACTACTTTCAAAGAAATCTGTGGAAATTAAATGCATGCGCAAACAGTAGTTACCAGGCTTTCTTTTCTCTCGTGAAAGCCTGGGTACGAGGCTAGAGAAATGTCTTCATCCTGATGTTCAGTGAAGCTATTGTAATAAAAGACAAATTAAGAGTAATGACGTATTATGAATTAATGTACACTAGTATTGTATTCAGTTAACTTACTCTTCAGACTGTTCGAACTATAGGAATGTCTTGAGCCTTGAGTCTGACATCAAGTGAAGCTATAGTAATAAAAGACATTAAGATTAACGATGCATTATGAAATTAATTAAACTAGTAATGTATGCTGTTGACATACTCCCAAGAGTCTTTGAGATGGAGAAATGTCTTGATCCTTGATCTTCATGTCCAGTGAAGCTATTGTAATAAAAGACAAATTAAGAGTAATGATGTATTATGAATTAATGTACACTAGTATTGTATTCAGTCAACTTACTCTTCAGACTGTTCAAACTATAGGAATGTCTTGAGCCTTGAGTCTGACATCAAGTGAAGCTATAGTAATAGACAAATTAAGAGTAATGATGTATTATGAATTAATGTACACTAGTATTGTATTCAGTCAACTTACTCTTCAGACTGTTCAAACTATAGGAATGTCTTGAGCCTTGAGTCTGACATCAAGTGAAGCTATAGTAATAGACAAATTAAGAGTAATGGCGTATTATGAACTAATGTACACTAGTATTGTATTCAGTTAACTTACTCTTCAGACACTTAGAAGCATAGGAATCTCTTGAGCCTGACATCAAGTGAAGCTATAGTAATAAAAGACATATTATGATTAATGATGCATTATAGATTTAATTAAACTAGTACTGTATGCTGTTGACATACTCCCAAGAGTCTTTGAGATGGAGAAATGTCTTGATCCTTGATCTTCATGTCCAGTGAAGCTATTGTAATAAAAGACAAATTAAGAGTAATGATATATTATGAATTAATGTACACTAGTACTATATTATTCAGTTAACTTACTCTGCAGACTCTTCGAAGCATAGGAATGTCTTGAGCCTGACGTCAAGTGAAGCTATAGTAATAAAAGACATATTAAGATTAATGATGCATTATTAATTTAATTAAACTAGTACTGTATGCTGTTGACATACTCCCAAGAGTTGTTGAGATGGAGAAATATCTTGATCCTTGATCTTCATGTCCAGTGAAGCTATTGTAATAAAAGACAAGTCAAGAGTAATGATGTATTATGAATTAATGTACACTAGTATTGTGTTCAGTTAACTTACTCTGCAGACTCTTCGAAGCATAGGAATGTCTTGAGCCTGACATCAAGTGAAGCTATAGTAATAAAAGACTTAATATGAGTAATGATGCATTATGAATTAATTTATATTAGTATTGTATGCTGTTGACTTACTCTCAAGAGTCTTTGAGATGGAGAAATGTCTAGCCTCATAACCAGGCTTTCGCAATAGAAAAGTGGTAACTACTGCTTGAACATGCACTTAATTATTGTAATTTTTGCAATATACTGACATCAAAATGACAACATTTTAAATTACATTACAAGTAAATGGCCTGGGTTTATATTGGTGACATTTCATTCACTACTGAGTTCAGGCATGGCTAGTTGAGTTTGTCAGTTCTGCAGAAATTAAATGAAAGCAAAAAGAGCGACAAACTTGTTCTGTGCTGTTGGAACACAAAACCACACAAAAACATACTTTCCATCATAAATAGCTTCAACAAACAAGAGTTGTTCCTAGCTGCTTTAGAGCATAGAGTAGAGCAAAAAAAACTTTCAGTACTACAAATATTCTCACATTGCGGTTAAAGGAATTTTGACGTCATAGTTGACGGAGGATTCCTAGAGTTTACTACTTTCAAAGAAATCTGTGGAAATTAAATGCATGCGCAAACAGTAGTAATCAGGCTTTCTTTTCTCTCGTGAAAGCCTGGGTACGAGGCTAGAGAAATGTCTTCATCCTGACATTCAGTGAAGCTATTGTAATAAAAGACAAATTAAGAGTAATGACGTATTATGAACTAATGTACACTAGTATTGTATCCAGTTAACTTACTCTGCTAACTCTTCGAAGCATAGGAATGTCTTGAGCCTGACATCAAGTGAAGCTATAGTGATAAAAGACTTAATATGAGTAATGATGCATTATGAATTAATTTATATTAGTGTTGCATGCTGTTGACTTACACTCAAGAGTCTTTGAGATGGAGAAATGTCTAGCCTCATAACCAGGCTTTCGCAATAGAAAAGTGGTAACTACTGCTAGAGCA
>OZ014414.1:4132962-4177129 GCA_963965975.1 Xestospongia bergquistia | reverse complement strand
TGCACTTAATTATTGTAATTTTTGCAATATACTGACATCAAAATGACAACATTTTAAATTACATTACAAGTAAATGGCCTAGGTTTATATTGGTGACATTTCATTCACTACTGAGTTCAGGCATGGCTAGTCGAGTTTGTCAGTTCTGCAGAAATTAAATGAAAGCAAAAAGAGCGACAAACTTGTTCTGTGCTGTTGGAACACAAAACCACATGAAAACATATTTTCCATCATAAATAGCTTCAACAAACAAGAGTTGTTCCTAGCTGCTTTAGAGCATAGAGTAGATCAAAAAAAACTTTCTATCAGTACTACAAATATTCTCACATTGCGGTTAAAGGAATTTTGACGTCATAGTTGACGGAGGATTCCTAGAGTTTACTACTTTCAAAGAAATCTGTGGAAATTAAATGCATGCGCAAACAGTAGTTACCAGGCTTTCTTTTCTCTCGTGAAAGCCTGGGTACGAGGCTAGAGAAATGTCTTCATCCTGACATTCAGTGAAGCTATTGTAATAAAAGACAAATTAAGAGTAATGACGTATTATGAACTAATGTACACTAGTATTGTATTCAGTTAACTTACTCTTCAGACTCTTAGAAGCACAGGAATGTCTTGAGCCTGACATCAAGTGAAGCTATAGTAATAAAAGACATATTATGATTAATGATGCATTATAGATTTAATTAAACTAGTACTGTATGCTGTTGACATACTCCCAAGAGTCTTTGAGATGGAGAAATGTCTTGATCCTTGATCTTCATGTCCAGTGAAGCTATTGTAATAAAAGACAAATTAAGAGTAATGATATATTATGAATTAATGTACACTAGTACTATATTATTCAGTTAACTTACTCTGCAGACTCTTCGAAGCATAGGAATGTCTTGAGCCTGACGTCAAGTGAAGCTATAGTAATAAAAGACATATTAAGATTAATGATGCATTATTAATTTAATTAAACTAGTACTGTATGCTGTTGACATACTCCCAAGAGTTGTTGAGATGGAGAAATATCTTGATCCTTGATCTTCATGTCCAGTGAAGCTATTGTAATAAAAGACAAATTAAGAGTAATGATGTATTATGAATTAAAGTAACACTAGTATTGTATTCAGTTAACTTACTCTGCAGACTCTTTGAAGCATAGGAATGTCTTGAGCTTGACATCAAGTGAAGCTATAGTGATAAAAGACTTAATATGAGTAATGGTGCATTATGAATTAATTTATATTAGTGTTGTATGCTGTTGACTTACACTCAAGAGTCTTTGAGATGGAGAAATGTCTTGATCCTTGATCTTCATGTCCAGTGAAGCTATTGTAATAAAAGACAAATTAAGAGTAATGATGTATTATGAATTAAAGTAACACTAGTATTGTATTCAGTTAACTTACTCTGCTAACTCTTCGAAGCATAGGAATGTCTTGAGCTTGACATCAAGTGAAGCTATAGTAATAAAAGACTTAATATGATTAATGGTGCATTATGAATTAATTTATATTAGTGTTGTATGCTGTTGACTTACACTCAAGAGTCTTTGAGATGGAGAAATGTCTTGATCCTTGATCTTCATGTCCAGTGAAGCTATTGTAATAAAAGACAAATTAAGAGTAATGATGTATCATGAATTAAAGTAACACTAGTATTGTATTCAGTTAACTTACTCTGCTAACTCTTCGAAGCATAGGAATGTCTTGAGCTTGACATCAAGTGAAGCTATAGTAATAAAAGACTTAATATGAGTAATGATGCATTATGAATTAATTTATATTAGTGTTGTATGCTGTTGACTTACACTCAAGAGTCTTTGAGATGGAGAAATGTCTAGCCTCATAACCAGGCTTTCGCAATAGAAAAGTGGTAACTACTGCTAGAGCATGCACTTAATTATTGTAATTTTTGCAATATACTGACATCAAAATGACAACATTTTAAATTACATTACAAGTAAATGGCCTGGGTTTATATTGGTGACATTTCATTCACTACTGAGTTCAGGCATGGCTAGTTGAGTTTGTCAGTTCTGCAGAAATTAAATGAAAGCAAAAAGAGCGACAAACTTGTTCTGTGCTGTTGGAACACAAAACCACATGAAAACATATTTTCCATCATAAATAGCTTCAACAAACAAGAGTTGTTCCTAGCTGCTTTAGAGCATAGAGTAGATCAAAAAAAACTTTCTATCAGTACTACAAATATTCTCACATTGCGGTAAAAGGAATTTTGACGTCATAGTTGACGGAGGATTCCTAGAGTTTACTACTTTCAAAGAAATCTGTGGAAATTAAATGCATGCGCAAACAGTAGTTACCAGGCTTTCTTTTCTCTCGTGAAAGCCTGGGTACGAGGCTAGAGAAATGTCTTCATCCTGACATTCAGTGAAGCTATTGTAATAAAAGACAAATTAAGAGTAATGACGTATTATGAACTAATGTACACTAGTATTGTATTCAGTTAACTTACTCTTCAGACTCTTAGAAGCACAGGAATGTCTTGAGCCTGACATCAAGTGAAGCTATAGTAATAAAAGACATATTATGATTAATGATGCATTATAGATTTAATTAAACTAGTACTGTATGCTGTTGACATACTCCCAAGAGTCGTTGAGATGGAGAAATGTCTTGATCCTTGATCTTCATGTCCAGTGAAGCTATTGTAATAAAAGACAAATTAAGAGTAATGATGTATTATGAATTAATGTACACTAGTATTGTGTTCCACTAACTTACTCTGCAGACACTTCGAAGCATAGGAATGTCTTGAGCCTTGAGTCTGACATCAAGTGAAGCTATAGTAATGAAAGACTTAATATGAGTAATGATGCATTATGAATTAATTTATATTAGTATTGTATGCTGTTGACTGACTCTCAAGAGTCTTTGAGATGGAGAAATGTCTAGCCTCATACCCAGGCTTTCGCAATAGAAAAGAAAAGCCTGGTAACTACTGCTTGAGCATGCACTTAATTATTGTAATTTTTGCAATATACTGACATCAAAATTATAACATTTTAAATTACATTACAAGTAAATGGCCTGGGTTTATATTGATGACATTTCTTTCACTACTGAGTTTAGGCATGGCTAGTCGAGTTTGTCAGTTCTGCAGAGATTAAATGAAAGCAAAAAGAGCAACAAACTTGTTCTGTGCTGTTGGAATACAAAACCACACGAAAACATATTTTCCGTCATAAATAGCTTCAACAAACAAGAGTTGTTCCTAGCTGCTTTATAGCATAGAGTAGAGCAGAAGAAAACTTTCTATTAGTACTACAAATAGTCTCACATTGCGGTTAAAAGAATTTTGACGTCAGTTGAGGGAGCATTCCTAGAGTATACTATTTTTAAAGAAACCTGTGGAAATGAAACACATGCGCAAACCGTAGTCACCAGGCTCTCTCTTTTATCGCGAAAGCCTGGGTACAAGGGCTAGAGAAATGTCTCAATCCTTGATCCTGACATCCAGTGGAGCTATTGTAATAAAAGACAAATTAAGAGTAATGATGTATTATGAATTAATGTACACTAGTATTTTATTCAGTTAACTTACTCTTCAGACTCTTTGAAGTGTAGGAAAAATGTCTTGAGCCTGAAGTATTATGAATTAATGTACACTAGTACTGTAGTTTTAACTTACTCTCTAGACTCTTTGAGACAGAGGAAAGTCTTGATCCTTGATCTTGATGTGCAGTGAAGCTATAGTAATAAAAGAGAAATAAAAAGGAATAATATATATTACACTAACGTTAAAATATGTCAATGACAATATTACACTTGGCAGTATTACATTTGGCAGTATTACATTTGGCAGTATTACATTTTTAGTATTAGTTTATGTCAAAATATCAGTTAATGTTTATAGATTTTTATTGTTAATATACATACCAATTGTTATTTGCTTCATCTGCATGTGTGTGTGTGTGTATCTTTAAAGTAACATAATACTAAGTTATACAATATGATAGTAAATAATGAAACATTATACTGATATCCGTATACCTAGGAGGACAACAAATCATGTTAATTGAGTGTATCACTATGTAATACTACCATGTCATGTTGACATCATAGAAGACAAAATCTTGATATAAACTAGATATTATCTAGTACATTCTACAAACCTGAATATAAACATGGAATTGTTTTCAATCCTTCATTATTATCTTGGAGATAGGACTAGTTGCATAAAGAAAGGGAACCTGTATATATAGTAACGTGACATATCATTGAATGGTATGATGTATTTATGAGTAGTGTCATAAACAGACATGAATAACTCATGGAGAAAGATTAAGGTTGAATGCCTTATTATGTGTAGCCTACAGACATGTACAACCTGTAGTAGTGATAGTGATAGAACATTGTACAATATTGTACATACTAGAGTCTTACAAATATTACACTGATCAGCAGTACCAGTCTGTTCCTAGTAACATTTTGGCTAACCAATTGCACTAAGTCAGCAAAGATCAGTCACACACAGACAGACAGCACAAAACTTCATACATATTCTTCATTACCCACGGCTTATGACATAGGTTTCACTATAATTATATTCTAATCCATTAACACCTGTGAACTTGGAACTTATGAACTTTACAAGGTAGATTGACAGACCTTCAATCCTTGTCCTTACTCCATCAAATTTAATTTGACTACATGGAATCCAGTTCCTTCATCTGTCTTGCTAAGCAGCCCTGCAGAAGTAAAGTCCTGACATGTTGGTTACTAAAATGAAGTAATGCTCTCTTATGATTTCTAGTACAAACTATTACAAGCTGATACTGATACAAAAGTAGACAAAATGGAGGTAAATAGGCTCTTAAAAACACTTCACTAACATTATTAGTGAAGTGTTTTTCATCATCACCACCATGTCCATCTATATCATCTCCATCACCATCTCCATCATCATCTTCAGCAGTTGAAGTACACTCAACTTGAACATCACTACAGAATGAAAAGTTAAATAGAATTAACAAAAGGTATATAAAGATCAATCTTACATAGAGTAGTTATTAGAGAATATCACTGTATCATCTCCAGTCTAGTCATCAAAGTATCACTATAGAATTAAAGGAAATAGTTTAATACATGATTGTTAAGTCAATAATACATCAAACTTAGACTGTAAGTTATCAGAGAACCATACACCTATATAATAGACCAAAGTCCATCTAAAAGTTATAAAATATACATGTTTAGTAAAGAAATGTCCATATTATAGCATAATACTTACATTAGTTATCAGTTAATGTACATAAGATCAACATTACCAGTGACGTTAACCTTTCAATCCTATTACAGAACATTGAGGTTCATTTAGTAAACATTGTACTATTTAAGAATTCAACTTACAGTAGGTATGTTAACATATGTTATCAGATCATCTCATCCTACTATATGTAACAAAATTTCTTTTGTTCTAACATTGTATTTACTATACAACTCACAACCATTAGAACACTACAGAACACGTAGTTACTAAATTAGTAATTTAATAATAGATATGACTTACATATATAGTATATCATAGGACTATACTAGATCTAGATCATCACATGTTGATGTAGAATAAATTACTATTATAACAGAAGAGAATAAATAGTAAAAGTAGAATAAATTACTATTATATCAGAAGAGAATAAATAAAAACAATTATTTTTCTATTAACTTACTAGAAGTCATTTCTAATAGATCATCAAACAGACCTATTCTATCCTAAAAGTAGGTATTCTTTAAATTTAGTTTATAACTACCAATTAGTTGATCATCATCTCCAATAGACAGCAGTCCTACTATAAAATGAAAAATAGTTTTTATAACAGAGCACCAATAATAATTATTATAAATTGGCAAGAGTCTGTTGTATATTAAAATTACTTAGTTGTTAGGGATAAAGAGAAGAGTTTAGATTTCATAGACACCTGCTTTAAAACCTAACCTTCAAACCCTCCAGGCCGATACAAACCAAACTTACCAAAAGTCCTGATGCCAATGAGCAGGACACAAAGATTCTAGATGCCATACTGAAGTAAATTTTTAGATGCCAGTATAAATACTGAAGTAAATTTTTAGATACAAGTAAAAAATACTTAAAATTTTAGATGCCAGTAAAAAATACTGAAGTAAAAATCTAGATGCTAGTAAAAAATACTGAAGCAAATTTTTAGATGCCAGTAAAAAAGTAATGTAGTAAAACTTTAGATGCCAGTAAAAAATACTGACTGAAGTAAAATTTTAGATGCCAGTAAGAGAACTGGAGTATAGTGATGTCAGTAAAAGAACTGTTGTAAAATTATAGATGTCAGTAAAAGAACTAAAGTAAAATTTTAGATGCCAGTAAGAGAACTGGGGTATAGAGATGTCAGTAAAATAACTGGAGTCAAATTACAGATGCCAATAAAAGAACTAAAGTAAAAGAAATCAGTAAGAGACATGGAGTAAAATTACAGATGCCAGTAAAAAAGAACTAAAGTAAAATTTAAATGCCAGTAAGAGAACTGGGGTATAGAGATGTCAGTAAAATAACTGGAGTCAAATTACAGATGCCAATAAAAGAACTAAAGTAAAAGAAATCAGTAAGAGACATGGAGTAAAATTACAGATGCCAGTAAAAAAGAACTAAAGTAAAATTTAAATGCCAGTAAGAAAACTGGAGTATAGAGATGCCACTAAAAGAACTGGAGTAAAACTATAGATGTCAGTAAGAGAACTGGAATAATATTACAGATGTCAGTATAAGAACTGAAGTAAAATTTTAGATGCCAGTAAGAGAACTGGAGTATAGAGACGTCATTAAAAGAACTGGAGTAAAATTTTAGATGCCAGTAAAAGAACTGAAGTGAAATTATAGACGCCAGTAAAAATACTGATGCAAGTATTATCTATTAGAAAACCTCTTTGACAATGTTGGAATATGTAGGAATAATATACAACAAACACAACAAGACAACAGGAACAAGAATAGAAGAGGAAGTATTATAGTACATTAACTCTGTGGGTCATACCCTATTGTAGACACCAGTAAAAATACTGATGTGAGCATTATATAGTAGAGCACCTCTTTGACAATGTTGGAATATGTAGGAATAATATACAACAAACACAACAAGACAACAGGAACAAGAATAGCTAAAGGAAGAGGGAGTATTACAATACATGAACTCTGTGGGTCATACACAACAAGACTATAATATGTAAGATATATCAAGAAAACAATAGAACATTTTTAGTCTACAAAAGTACTGAAAATCTAATGAATGTAGGACAGACAATAATATAACATAATACAAAGTGTTATAGAACAGCTGCAGAAGATGGATGTTAAAGATAACAGGACTAAACAAAATATCAGATCAAGTATAAGAGTGTTAACAGTCACAGGAGATATTAACACAAGATTGAACTTGTATAATAATAACTCAAAGAGTTATAACAGTCAACAAGAACCAAATTAGATTCTACCAGTAAAATTGTAGACATTAGTAGATTTAGTGTGAATAGGAGATTTACAAAATATATTTTTAGTGTACGAGGTCACAAAAGGTTTGTTAGAAAGCAGGATTTATACAAATAGAGATAACAAATATTAATGAATTCACAATGTTGGTGAAGATAAATTTTTCTATCATATTATAATAATATTACACAAGGAATGTGTTGTGTGCTACTAGGTATAATAGGTTTATATGCACATGTCACAAGAATAGGTTGTATCATAGGACATAATGTGGTTTGAGTATCAAGACATTGTGCATGAATATGTCTATGTTAGCAATGTATGTATATGATAAAGAGCTAGGTTGTATGTATTACAGGAGGTTGTTGGTGTTGAGACATTTGTATATATTAAGTTGAAATAACAGGGCATTATATGGTTGTACAACAAGACGTTCATACATGTACAAGGGTGAGTTTATACCATGTTGTAGGACATTACGAGATAAGAACATGTCACAGGATTAAATTTCATCATAAGGGTCACAAAAGGTTTTATGTATGCATGTCACAGGACTAGGTTGTATCATAGGACATAATGTAGTATGTATGAGTAAGAAGATATTTGTGCATAATTTCAAAAGATTTGTATATGTGTGTGTCACGGGACTAGGTTGTACCATAGGACATAATGTGGATATGAGTAACAAGATATTTATGTATAAATATGTCAAAACATTTGTGTACATATATGTCACAGGATAACGCTACATAAGATTATTTTGTGGCTGTATGAAGTTTGTATACTGTATGTCACAGGGCTAGGTTGTATTGTACTACAAGAGGTTGGGTATTAAAACATTTGTATGTATTGGGTTGTATAATAGGACATTATGTGGTATGGGTAATTAGACATTCAAACATGTACATGTCAGAGACAAGGTTATACCATATAGTAAGAGAATGTGCCACAGAACTAGTAACAGGACATTTGTGCATGAATATGTCAAAAGGTTTGTATATGTACATGTCCCAGAACTAGGTTGTATCATAGAACATAATGTGGTACGAGTAACACATTTGTGTATGAATATGTCAAAACGATTGTATAGTACATGTCACAGAACTAGGTTGTATCATAGGACATAATGTGGTACAAGTTTTGTTTGTGTATGAATATGTCAAAAGTTATATATAGGTGCATATCACAGGGCTAGTTTGTGTCACAGGACATAATGTGGTACGAGTAACAAAACATTTGTGTATGAATATGTCAAAAGGTTTATATAAGTGCATATCACATGGCTAGTTTGTGTCATAGGACATAATGTGGTACGAGTAACAAAACATTTGTGTATGAATATGTCAAAAGTTATATATAGGTGCATATCACAGGGCTAGTTTGTGTCACAGGACATATTGTGGTACATATAACAAAACATTTGTGTTTGAATATGTCGGAAGGTTTATATATGTACATGTCACAGAACTAGGTTGTATTATAGGACATAATGTGGTATGAGTAACAAAACATTTGTGTATGAATATGTCAAAGGTTTGTGTATGGACATGTCACAGGACTAGGTTTATTACCATAAATTAAAAGAAAGGAAGTTACAAGTGTGTCTGAATATACATGTTATAGGACTTACAAGAGGCTGGGATATGTAGATGTCATATTGTGATAGGATTACCAAAAGGTTTGTGTATGTAAATGGATTAACATAGGATATGCCACATATATGCTATGTAGATCACACAAGTTATAACACTTGCTTTATATAACACAACAATAGATAATATAATGGTCACTGAACACAACAAGACATGGGTAGTTAAACATTGCAATGATTTAGTTTCTACATATGATGGTACAATGTAAGACCAAAGACATCTAAAACTATGTAAAGTGTCTATCATAAAAATGTATGACAGAATTATGTTAATTTATAAGGTTACTTTTAAAGTTGGTCTCAAAAGCTTGTACAAGCTAAAATTATTAATACATACAGGACTTGTACTCTAGTTATTCAGTCGACATGTATTACACTAAAACATTACAATAGGGTTGTAAACATGTTCTAAAATTAGACTATTGGACCCACAGAGTTCATGTACCCTCCCTGCTAATAGTTATAGTTAACAAGATAACTTCTCATTAGCTAGACTGTGGTTATAAGCTACAACCAAGAAGAAGGCTAGCCTGCTATATCGAAACTGCTGGTACAAATAAGCTTCATATTCTATTGAAGTATTCCAGGCTTCAAATCCGGTTCTCAATGTGAAAAACAGCTACTTGGGCTTGTCAGCTAGCTGCCAGGACCTTCTCACTTAAAGGCTCCACGCTTATTGTCAGCTATAGCATTCATCAAAAGTTACTCAGTACTCACAACCTATCTGGGAGAGATTTGCACTAGTCATTTTAGTTGTATTTAGGACAGCGAAATCCTCTCTACTCTGAATACATCTAATCAATATAAAAGCTTTCTGTACACACTACCTCGAGCTCAGATCAGTGCTACACTGAATGGGCCAACTGAATGCTGACTTAAACTGAGGTAGAACTAAACTTTGATAATATACTATAGAATTAGGCAGCCTCAACAGATCAAAGGGTCTCAAGTCATAAGAAAGTAGCTAGAAGAGGCTACCAGTATGTGAAACAACAGCAACTGTCTTGGCCAAAAAGCTAAAATATCTGAATTAGGCTTTCCACATATACACATTGTGTACGTTTACTCTGACCTCAATACTTTCTCTGCTTGTGTACGCGCTGGAACAAGGCGTATTTTTCTGCATTAGAGGTGAACGAGAATTGAAGGAAGGTACGTATTAGCTTGACTGGATACAAAGTGACGTACTGTAGACAGCAGCACGGTTGTGCTCTTTTTCTTTAAAACATATCGGTCCTGCAGTAGCACCGGTCAAATAGGCATAGTCATCTTGCAGAAATGAGGCGGTCTACCTAATGCATAAGACTAAAAATTGGCGTCACTTTAGCGGTTTGTTGAACTGAGCATGCTCAGTTTACTAAAACTGGCGCCATGAAAGCAGCGTGTTAAACTGAGCATGCTCAGTTCATTGGAAGAATGCGTGATAAAATCATAGTAAAAATAAACTGACAACAAGACACATTTCTATCTGTCAGTACATTGTCTATTTATTTTGCTTGTAACAATGCGAAGTGATGCTAATCAATTAAGAAGTAGGTATAATTTCATCAGTACAATCTTGAAAACTAATGCATTATCAGATTTGTATACATGTTAATTTCAAAATAATTATAAACCATATAATATAGGTTCTGTTTGTGTTTGAATGGGGCAGGAGGATGTGGAGGTGATGACATAAGGGAAACTTCACCTGGATTAGTAGATAGTTTGCATTTCTTTGTGACAATTTAGTGTTAATTACAATGATAATTTAGTGTTATGTTAGTCCACTGAGCTGTGCTGGAGTCATGTGTTATGCCGATTTTGTTGTTTGGATGTGAGAATTGGATCTTGACGGAGACCTTATGGCAGAAACTGGAGGCCTTTCAGGGCAAGCTAGTGAAGCGAGTACTAAAGTGGCCAAGGCATCACTCTAACACTGCAGCAATTATGGCTTTGGAGGTTCCAATGATGAGGTACAGAATTTTGGTAAGGAAATTAGCCTTTCTCCATCGTGTCATTGTGAGTAATCCCGTCAGTCTGACTGGACGTGTGTTACTAGCACTCTGTGATGATGCTGATTCGTTATGTCTGGTGAAGGAGCTGGAGGAGTGGTTTGGATCAATTTTCACAGATATCATCCTCAGTCTTGGCTCAATCAGGGAGATGAAGAAGAAAATTCTCGAGCTCAATAAGAAGAAGCATGCAGACAGATGCTTGTAGAAGGCTCCATGGTTGCAGAGGTGTCGAGACGGATCATTTGGGCCCAGCTCTGGAGTTTGGATGGAAGACAGTGAAAGGCCTACAGCTGCTGAATAGAGCTTTGAGTCATCACGGCAAAGCCGCAAAGGCAATCACCCATGTCATCTATGTAACACTGCTCCACTCCCTGAGGTATCAGTGCTGGATCATATCCTGGTCTCACATTGGGAAGAGCTCCATCTAGATCCCGAGTTGGGCTACAAGAAGTTGATGAATTTATTAGAAAAACTCCATTTAGATGTTTTGTCTAACATATTTATTAGTATTACATTCTGATGTTTCATTCCAAATCGTGCCCACTGGGGCTTTATCGAAAAACTTTGAACTTCGAACTTTGAAGTTGCATTGTATCGCAGTATTAGAAACGGCTTTTTGCTTCTTGTTAAAGTTTTTTTACTGATTATATCGCAATACATTATACATTCCCACATCAAGGAGTTAAAGTTCTATGGGTGTGGTTTTACTTTGTTGTGCGGAAGTTGGTGTCTGTAAGTGAGTCATCTATTTGATGAATAATTCTAAACCCTTAACGCTGTTGCAACCTATTTACTTTTTTATAGTATGTGTAATCAAGTATATAATTCGAAATAGGACACTCATGGCTGTCTCAGTTCCTGATGACTTAGACCTGAGTCAGTTACTAGACTTGACTTTTCTTACTCCTGAAGAAACAAAGAAAATTATGGAAGTATTGGATGAAGATGAAAAACTACTCACAGAAGAGAGGATTAGACTAGGGTATGGTTTTATGATTTCTTATTTGAGCTATGTATATTGATAGAATAATTTTTCTTTGATGAGATAGCTATAAGCTGTAACTTTCATTGATATTTCTTTACTTTGTATTTTATGCCCTTTAATTTTAATTTGTCATAGTAGCATGTTTCTATTGTCTTGAGCCACATAAACATTATGCCATATTTATTCAAAAGATTGCCATGCTAACTTT
Organism: Xestospongia bergquistia; assembly: GCA_963965975.1. NCBI lineage: Eukaryota > Metazoa > Porifera > Demospongiae > Haplosclerida > Petrosiidae > Xestospongia > Xestospongia bergquistia. The sequence continues at coordinate 4,164,821 of OZ014414.1, read as the reverse complement.
TTCCAAGGTGATTTCATAGGCAAGTTCTGGAGGCCAAGCAACCATAATAGCTTGTGAGCAATTATTTTAGATGGAATTAGAGGCTGTAGATTTACCAAATCAATTATTGAAAGGACTATCAATGAAGTTCTTATCACGTATATTGTAAATAGACACTGTATCAACATTTAGAGGAATGTGTTGACACTAGAATAACATGAGGTACTAATTTCAGCTGCAAATTTTTAGTATTTAATATGATAATTTTAATGAAATAAATTAAACTTAGAAGGTAGCATTTTTTGAATGAATTCAAAGTAGACCATCTTCTACATAACTGTAGTGACAGTAAAATGATTTATTCTAGTCTAGAGGTCTTATCTAAGTATTTGTATCAGTACTACTAGCATTACTTGTGAATTGTATGCATAATTGTAACAATTATAATGATTGAACTTTCACATCCTGTGAAAACAGCACTTTACAGGTACACTCTGACAGTAATTGGACTGTTTGCTTTGTTAGCATGAACACTTTTGTAGTATAGTAAACGAGTATATGTTATTACATTAACTAGTCTAATTACAAAGGGTTGCTAGTACAAGATGGAAAGTTATTAGTTTTATGTAAGAGCTTTGAGTCCATTATGCTCAGAATATATGTAATTGTTATGTACACAAACAGACTATTAATATAACATTTGGTACCTGTTGTATTAATAGAACAAAGGTATGATAAAAGATCATATATTCTTAAGATAGTTATACATATAGATTTGATGGTTGCCTAAATGGAGAATGAATAAACTTATGGAGGTGTATATGTCTATCCAGACTTTACAATCACCGTAACGATGTCTCATATGAAGAAGCAACTGACAATACCTTATTGGTAACTTCTAAATCCAACAATGATCTTGTTAATTGTTATCTTAATTATTACATAAAAGATATATGTAGGCACTCCCACAAGTGTAAACAGCATTGTGTTGATGACTACTATTCAAAGTGTAATGGTAATACATTGTGTAAACTTTATCTCTTATTTATGTAGTTCTGTTAGGCAAAACATTGAAAGAATGCGCTACCATCAAAAACAGTTTGACAACAAGAGACAGTGCAGTATCTGTGAACTGCCGTTAGGAAAGCTCTTCAATTCAGGTTCACTCTGTCCTGGTTGTCATCACCGAGTATGTAAACAATGTCGTAGACCATTGGAAAACCATTCTAAATTTTTGTGCAATAATTGCTTTGAAATGGGGTAAGATTTATCACTTAGCTTTAACATCGTATCTGTGGTATGTATGTAAGACCAATCAAATTTCCAGGCAGTGATTGAAAACAGTCTCTGGATTCTTTTTTAAATCTTCAAATACATTTTTTTGTCAATTAGATAATTTATCTTTTTTAGTGTTCTACAGTTCCAATCTCAAGACTACATATCTTCAACTGATCATGGATGTTATGGTAGTTCTTTGGTTAGGATGTCCATTCAATGTGATACATCACGTAGTGTCTCTCCAACTCCCATTAAGACTTCAGGTATGTCAACTGCTATAATCATTCTAGTAATCTATATCATACATGCATTTGTGGTTTGTTATAGTAATTTTGTACATGTAATTTGAGCAGACCTTTAACAAGTAAGAGCATAAGTACTGCTTAATAGGAAAGTATGTTCTGGTGATAATCCTTCGCAACTAGTTTGTGTAGTCTGTCTGTATAACACTGTAATTTATAGGTATGGGGTGGCATACATGAGTGTGCATTGGCATTTCTTGTGGCTGCTGTAAGGGGCCTTATATTGAGATTGGATAGTTAGTAGTGGTGTTTAGAGATGTTTCTCAATTAACAAACTTTAGAAGCTTCAATTGTCACTCCTAATTTGAAGTGCTTGTGGTAAAAGTAATATTATTAATTGGTTGCTTTGTGCATTGGCAGTTACTCTATGCAGGTTGATTTTGTTTGTTGTTCTTGAGTTGCATCCAACCATACAGTAAAAGATGAAAAACAATATGCCCAGTTACATATATATATATACCGTATATAAACTTAATATGTGTTCCAAAGCATGTTTAGGACTACCTGGGATGCACAGTGTGCTAGGCAGAATGACAAAATTTCAATGTTTTTAAGAGATTAAGTTTAAATATAGACATCATTACACAGGTTACTTGCTTTCATATCAATCAAGTAGTATCTATATTTGTACTTATCTTTTTTGTTAGTATTATACTTATGTACTTTATGTTTCTAACACCTACCAGTGATGACTAAACCTTGACAATGTGTAGATGTTCATCTCTATGTAATCTATTAACTTGTAACTGATGAATCAGATTGCTTCAGTCAAGTTATGTGTACCCTAAATATAATAACAGAAACTTATGTGTCAAGTAATATACAGTCTAACTATGCTCATCATAATAGCATTTCTTACATTCTCACATTTTATGTGACTATGAATCTTTCTGTATAGGAGATCTTTCTAATATTTTTAGTCTTGATTTCTTTCATTAGATCATGTCTCTTCTCGTAGTACCAGTCCTGTTCCAGCAGCAAAATATGATCAAACCACTTTGACTCCCCCCCCTGATAGTACCTCTAACTACCTTGAAGAACTAATCTCTCAGGTTAACAGTTAATACTTAGTATTTGTATAAATTTTAGATAGTATTAACACGATGTACATGTTTCTGTACCTTTGCATTTCCTGTAAAGTACAATGTTTGCATGTTTGCTTTTTTTCATGAAGAATCCATGCAGTCCTCTATTTTTTGACCACATGGTGTATTTCTTTACATCTATTTTAAATACATTCTATTGCTGTGTGTGACTATTTAAAACACTGAATAAAATTCAAAGTGCACTATTTAACCACACAAGTCACGTAACAACCAGTGGCTTTCAGTTAGCCTCTACAGTTAGCCCTACAATGATAGGTATAATTTACTGTGTAGATAATATTTTGAAGCACTTGTTTCAGTGCCTTTTACTGTATCATTGTATTGTCATCTCAAACCTTTAGAAAGTTCTCCAGTATTTTAAGACTCCATTGTTTTATTGTTTCCATTATTTCATGCTTGACACAATAAGTCCATATTCTTTATAATTGTGTGTTTAGAGAGGAATTTGTCACATCTTTAGCAAGTTTGTATAAAGCTGTCATATCTTAATCCCAACTAGAAGCTCTCTGTCTATTTTGAGAATGCATTATTATTAGCAAAGAAAAATAGAATAAAACAAAATGCTTTCTTGTCATGTCAGGCTTACATTGTGTACACTACATGTCATATTATTTCACAGGACAATTTTACTGGATCCTCTATAGTAGTTCGTTATTCTGAAGAGTCCTTCCAGGCTAGTCAGAGTCCTGCTCCAGCGAGACGTCTGACAGCAAGTGAATTTTCTGACAGTGAGGAAGAAGGTGATAGTGGAAATTTACCTGGTTTACTCTCTCACCCTGTAAGTCCATGTGTACAGTGCTTGATTTGTGTTTGGAGCATTGAGGTTATATGAATTAATTCTATGTGCGTACATGTACTTTTCTAATTATAATCTGTTTGATCATATATTATATGATCAAAGATGGACACAAACAAAAAATGTCATTATGCTTGAATGAAGTGTTTTGCCCAGCAACCAGGGTTTGTAGTCCTTTATATCAAAGTGCAGGGGCAAAAATGATTGCTTCAATTAGATTATTCCTTTAAAGGCATAATCTAATTGAAGTAGCAGTTTGCAAAGGTCATGGAACCATTTTTCCTGTAAGTCACACCGTTTTATGTATTATAATCATATTCATAAGGAGAAATGGAGGTCATTAACAGAAGATAGTAGGGCCAGTATTCTATTCTATTGCATCATGAGCACTGTTCTATATGATATTGACTTGTGTTCTTCATTAGTAACTTTTGTTCCTGTTTCTTACATTGTCAGATTTGTCTTGTTTTCTAACAGTCAAGAAGCGGGTACCCTTACAGTGCATTGCAGATTGAATTAGCTATTTCTGGCTTGGTTGTACTTACATATGCTTAAACACATCCTTTCTGAATCATGAACAATATATTATCATTAGTCCTTATAGCAATGCCCTGTTGTATTGTATACCCTGAGTACATTGACTTAACCTGTAATAATAATGAAAGACATCGTGAATATCTAACTAATAGTTCAAATAAAAATGACACAAACAAGTAAATAAATTTTCTTAAAATCTTTAAAAATAGGGATGGAGGTAAAAACACATACTTGAAAGCTATATTTTTACAACATTTTGAGTACATCCCATTAACAAAATCCTCACCTTCTATCTAAATGAACTGTCTTTTACTTTAGACTTCTGTGGGACTGTTTACTTCATACAACTGTAGCAACAAAACATTATGCCCTTGATATTATGGCTACTATGTAGTGATATCCATACTACCATTCCTACTTTCAGTTTGTTTGAGATATTTTTACTGCCATCCCTACATTTAATGAATTTTATTTACTTGTAGAATAATACTTTTGGAAATCATGTGGCTTGATACTGCATTTGTTTTGTTTTTGTATACAGGGTCTCAAACACAGAGAGAGTATCAGTAGTTCAATTAGTAGTCTTAGTTTGTACAGTGCGGCTGGGGGTACCAAAGGAGACTATGATATCAGTGGGGAGGTATTGTTTGGGATAGAACTGCAACAAGACACTCTAGTGATCACTGTTAATAGAGCTAGAAGACTAGCTGCTGCTGATAAAAATGGATTATCTGACCCGTAAGGAAGGAAAGGGAGTATTTGTCTGTAATAGGTTATTTGTTGTAAAGTTAGAATGTGATGTTTTTATCAAAGTATTGCATTATATTATGTAATTTAGTTTACTGTATCTTTCTACTGATAACTACATTTTTATTCTTTCCTTGTAGGTATATCAAAACATACTTGTTGCCTGATAAAAGCAAGAAATCTAAAAGGAAAACTAAAGTTAAAAAAAAGACTCTTGATCCTGTTTACCAGGAAACCTTTAAAGTAAGTCAGTAAGAAGACACATTGTCCATTCTTCTCCCTCTGTTTCCATATGTCCATTTAGTATAAGTTGTTGTCCTCAGATGTTTCATCTCATACATTATGGTTAAGTGTATGGGATCATGACAGGTTTGGTAGGAATGACTTTTTAGGAGAGGTTCACTTACCTCTCTCTTCACTCGATCTAAGTGACTCAACTCAACACTGGTACACACTACAAGATAGAGTATGCATTGAATATAATATATTATTATGTAGACACTTGTATTATTATTTAGCATCCTGATGAATTACATGGACTAATGAGAGGTGATGTAATAATTGGGCTTCAATATGTACCCAGTCACAGTACTGGTGGTGATCTTCATGTTCAAATCAAATGTGCGAAAAAGCTTAATTTTCAGTCTGCTACTGCTCCTGATGCTTTTGCTACATGGTAAGACAATGCAGGGTAATTACAGTTCTACTGTACTATGAATACTATTAGTTTTACTGTGTCTAAGAATTGTATTATTAGCAATTTTTTGATTGTTCCTCATTAGCTACTTATTACCTAATCGCACAAAGAGTAAAACTATGGTAGTGAACAATTCTCATGATCCAATCTGGGAAGAAGAGTTTGTTTTCTCAAGTGTTTCTTTAGAACGTCTCACTAAAGACAGAGTTCTTGAAGTTACTATATGGGACTATAACCATGGGAGTAGTAATGATTTCTTAGGTGGAGTCAGACTGGGACCCCTTCCGTCTCAGAGTAGTAGAAGGAAAGACTGGATGGATTGCTCTGGAGAAGAGGTAAATAGTGTATTGTTTATGTTTATGTTCAAGATATAGCTACATAGTACTACTAAAATTGAAATTTGTTGTTTTGACAATGTTTCAGTTATCAATAAAGTTAATGCATATTGCTGTTCTAGCTACACAGGCTTATGTATTGATATTGCCTTGATACTACAACCTACAACACTATTATTTTATATTAGGTAACTCATTGGAAAACCATGTTAGCTCATGTTGGTCAGTGGGTGGAGTCTCAACATTTGCTACGTCCTGATATGGATCCTCGAGATATAGATCACATGGAGTTAGATGAAAATACTATATGTCTTCCTCCTCCCATTACTGAAGTCACTGAAGAAGAACCTATTGATACGACAGCACAATCTATGACTCCTAAAGGTATGTGTGCATATAGATGTCACAGAACACAGCTTCTAGTTTCACAGGCTTGCTAATATATGTATTTATGACATAATGTTTTTGATAATTTGGACAAAATATTCAAATATTAATATTAGCAACTTTTCAACTTGTGTGTATATATGTTGTTTATTTATTGTTTCATTCAACTGTTAAGTTAATCACATCAGTCACTGTTCCCACTGACTGCATGTGCACATTACAACAAATAAGTTAAATGATTGATAGTATCGATTTAACTGTGAGTGCTTCTGTCTTGGATAGGAATGCTTTAAACTGACAGCTTAGGTGACTCATAAAGAGATCTTTTAGTAATGCCACAGCTTCTGTCTTTAACATTAGCATAACTCTTACATACCTTGATAATCTTGTTTTTGATAGTCCTAAACTATTTAATACTTTATTGCCTTCTTTTATTTGTTTGTAACCAAGATGGTGTAAACAAAAGAAGGAAAAGTGGGGACAAATTGTTTTCATTGTATGTATAATGTTAATAAAATGTGCTCTTAGTAGGCTTTGCTTTCTGTTAATAAAATTTCTTTTGTTTTGATTCGTCGATTTAATGTTCATCCACATCTCCCACTATTACTGTATGCCAGCAATTTTTTTGAGGACTTTTTCATGATTACCTCAACATTTGTGAATTTAAATTTTATGACTTGCTAATTTATTGGCTGATCAATAACAGAAGATGGTACAGTTGTAGATGGAGCCCTTAGGGTTGAAAGAATAGAGTCTGTTTTAAGTATTGATACGGTACACCTTGTTGATTCACAAGGCAAATGCTTTGCAACCACACCCATATTTCCGAAAATTTTTTACATTGAAATTTGTGCCTTGAAATTTTCTGCCATACAGTATTTTGTATGTGTACTAATTAGTTCATTGTTTTAGTGAACATGTTTCATCATTCTGCTTACGCTATATAATCTACTTTTTAGATCATATACATGAACTAGCCAAAGGCCTATCTATAGGTTTTGCTGCATCACTGGAAATATTAGACAATGATGATGATCCTGTTATTAAAGTCCACAATGAAATTGCTGATCCGCAAAACATTTTCCATTCAGACAAGGTTTTTCCATACATTTTGTGCATGTTCAATTGTGCAAAAAATTGTAAGTGTAATTAATTATAGAGAGCAGTTCCTCCTTCCTAACATACTCTCTTTAGAGTTTGTTTGATTTTTGCTATCAGAAGTTTGTGCTGCTATTATTTACATATTTATTTGTTTATTTCTTTACAGGAAGGTCATACTTACACAAGTGGAATTACTGAATCAAAGGTAAATGTTTGAAATCATTAGGACATGTAATACAGTACATGTAAACCTGTCTCTACATTTATGCATGAATATTATTTTATTCTTTATTCAAATAAATTCCTGTATCTGTATAAACCTGTATCAATTTAATACACTTTAATTACAGGGATCTAGCTACAAATCATATAATTACTTAACATCTTTTATGGCAGGGACTTGAATCTTCTGCAATTGCTAGTAGTTTTGGTAGTTTGTTAAGCATTAATGATGCTGTTGAGAAAGGAGAGTATGATATCAGTGGAGAAGTGTTGTTTGGAATAATACTACAAGAGGACATACTAACTATCACTGTTAACAGAGCTAGAGGACTAGCTGCTGCTGATAAAAATGGATTGTCTGACCCGTAAGAAGAGAAAGTGGGAGTATAATTTTACTTCCTTCTTTAGGTATATCAAAACATATTTGTTACCTGATAAACACTCGAAGAAGAAGACCAGTATTAAAAAGAAGACATTAGATCCAGTTTACCAAGAGATTATAAAGGTACATGTTCATAATCCATGCTATACAATGCGCAGCATATGAACTATTTAAAAATGGGTATTTCTGGTACATCTTGAGTCTACTGTTAATTGCGTGTACTATCTTCAGCAATTTTAGCATCTGCTATAAGTTAAATTGTTTATGAAATTAATCATTGTTGAAGTTGACATGATTCTTAAAATTTCTGCTTAATACTTTCTAAACTTTTATGCTTTAAATCACTAACTTTAATAGACAGAAACTACTAGAAGGTCAACACTCCAATATATGTGTTTATATAGTATATTAAGAATTCCATTCTTTGTAGTATAAGCTGTTATCTTCAGAGATGTCATCTCGTACATTATGGTTAAGTGTATGGGATCATGACAGGCTTGGTAGGAACCAATTTCTTGGAGAAGTGTACTTGCCTCTCTCTTCACTGGATCTGTCAGACTCTACACAACACTGGCACACACTACAAGACAGAGTAAGTGAATTATATGTGTGCAAGGAACCTTGTTGACATGTATTAAAAGCCCAAACATAAGTATATACCATTTATAACTAAACGTTATATTAATCTCTTGCAAATCTTTAGTTATGACATTTATACTTAATCTAGTTCTCTAGTAAAAAAAAGAGTTCATGTAGTGAGGTAAAACTATCTGAAGAGCCTGTATTTCAAAAAGCTGTTGTATCAACCAAACCAACCACACTTACTACACGTGATGATGCTCCACCCACAATACTTCCTTTAAGGCCAACAGAAGGCATTTCACATCAGGTATAAACACCGTGCACATCTATGTTACTTCTCAGTACTCATTGTTACTTGTGTAGCAGACACAAAATTTTGTAGATAAAATTTCTATAAACATGATCTAAATCAACAACACTGTCATAAAGTATACTTGAAATCTTGCATTGTAGTAATTATTCCTTTCACAATATTTTTATTTCCATATATTGTCTGCATTTTACATACTGAATGCAAATGATAAGATTATAAGTAATTGTATGGTACTTGTATGTATGATATAACTGTGCTCGTATTGACTTTTTTTGTACAGAGTCCTTTAACTCAATCTGTTCGTTGGAAGCCATCATCAACTAGTCATGCACAGCAATCTCAAACAACTCCAAATACTCTTGTTATTAACAACAAGGACACAACTCAGCCAAGAAGTTCCACTTCTCCTCATACATTGTCACAACACTATGATAATGAGCAAGGTATAACAGTTCATGAAGGAAGTCCAGACACTCCTGTTATCTTCTTAGGGCAGGGAGAGCCTCAAGTTAGTAGTGGTATTAGTCTACAGTTACTAGTATATTAATGATTACAATTGTTATTTATTCCATACTTCTTTTCAAGTCCTACTAAGTCTACATACATCATTTGAAGTACATGATATACTGAGCCACATTATAAACCAAAAAGTGAAGGAGTGTTAATGTAGTATAACTTCAGTTATGTTCTTGTGGTTAATGTTACTGATAAAAATAGTGACTAACTAAAACAATTTACTTTGTTAAAAGCTCTCTGGTTAAGTAAAGCTTTTTGTGATCATAACTGTATTACTACACGGAAACACCCAAACTCCTTTCTTCAATTAGTTATATTAACACTAGACCACTGATCCATTAGGACAACTTAAACATCTGATGTAACTTACTGTCTTTTATGCATTTGTCTATTGTTATAGTAAAACATGTTACTCTGTACAACTAGTATTGTTTGTCAATTTACCAGTAGTAATGAGCGTTGGTAATAGAGTGAACGTGTAATCATTTTGTATATAATGTATACTCTTTGGTTTATTTACAAATTGTATTGGTTTCTTTCTTTTATCAACAGCTTTTCTCAAAGACTATTAGTAGCAGCAGTCTTGGTAGCACATTTAGCATTAACAGTGCAGCAGAGATACATAAAGGAGACTACAACATCAGTGGAGAGGTCTTGTTTGGAGTAGAACTGCAGCAAGACATACTAGCTATCACTGTTAACAGAGCTAAAGGATTAGCTGCTGCTGATAAAAATGGACTATCTGACCCGTAAGGATGGGGAAAGGGAGGGAAATGGAATGTATTAGATTTATTTGTCCCTATTATTCATTTTCTACTTAAGTTATGTCAAAACCTACCTGCTGCCTGATAAACACTCAAAAAAAAAGACCACTACTAAGCAGAAAACTCTAGATCCAGTTTATCAAGAGACTATCAAAGTATTTTATATACAACTGTATTCCTGTTTAACTGTGTAATTAGCTGCTTCACCTTTGAAGCTGTTAAAAATTTTTGTTGACAATTTTAGCAGCTACTCTCAAACTCTTTTTCATTGAGTAGAGTTGTAACAATTTGCAGAACACCATTGGTCACATTACAGAATATTGTTTACTCTTGATGTGATTAGTGGTAGCCAGTCATGCCATAAAATGATTACAGTAGGATGGCATTGCTAAAATACATTTGAGTAGGCACTGTTGTGTGACAAATTGTAACTACATTAAAGTGCAAACACTAAAAATGTATGCGTATTCTGTTGTACATTCATTCTCTCTCTCTCTCCTCCATTTAGTATAAGCTGTCATCTTCAGATATTTCAACTCGTACTTTATGGTTAAGTGTATGGGATCATGATAGGTTAGGTAGGAACCAGTTTCTTGGAGAGGTTTGCTTACCTCTCTCTTCAATGGATTTAAGTGACTCAACTCAACACTGGCACATTTTACAAGATAGAGTAAGTAGTATGCATTGTACAACATAATATATCTTTCAACATAACATATAAAATGTATAGGGAGAGGGTCATCAAGGACCATATGCAGAAGCTGCTGCTTTTTTGCACAGTGAAAAGTTTCATCATCATTCTAATTTCATTGAAGATACTGAGATGACATCGGAGTCCGTTGCCAAACTCCCATTAACACAGGTACTACTTTAACACAGTTTTTATTAAAAAAGCTTTACATACTTCATATACAAACTAATGTTTAGGGTTTGAAACCTACTGACAGCATGACCAGTTTTGGTAGCACATTTAGTGTGTACAGTAATATAGAAGATAACAGAGGAGAATATGATATCACTGGTGAAGTGCTAGTGGGAATAGAACTTCAGCAGGAGACACTTCTTCTTACTGTAAACAGAGCTAAAGGACTAGCTGCTACTGATAAACATGGACTCTCTAATCCGTAAGAAACTAAGAATCAGAGAGAGAGAGAGAGAGTGGGAGACTATGAAATAAATTGCTGAAACTTTGAATGGACTTAGCAATTTGGTAATTGTAATTAGTGACTACAGAAGACCAAGTGGTTAATGCTGTAAAATGTTTTGTATTAGTGACTTGTAATTGTGCATTCGTTCTACTTCTGATGAAATGTACATTTTTCTAGTGCTAAGTTAAGCTGTGATCTTTTGATAATCTTATTATTAGATATATCAAGACATACCTACTTCCTGATAAAAGCCCAAAATCTAAAAGGAAAACAGCCGTGAAGAGAAAGACTCTAGAACCTGTCTACAAAGAGACATTAAAAGTAAGTTTTGTTCTATTAATTTCATAATAATTATTATGCTGGTTTTCACCTATTTATTTAAATACATGTACATATACTATGTTTAGGTATTATTTCCATTTTAAATTGTTTGCTTTCTCTCTTGGTCATCCATCTAGTATAAGCTGTCATCTTCAGAGATTTCTTCTTGTACATTATGGTTAAGTGTTTGGGATCATGACAGATTTGGTAGGAACCAGTTTCTAGGAGAAATTCATTTACCTCTCTCTTCACTGGATCTGAGTGACTCAACTCAACATTGGCATACACTGAAAGATAGAGTAAGCGCGCACACACACACACACACACACACACACATGTTGGAAAGTACTACATACATGTCACTAGACATCACATACGAATTATTTAGTATAGTATACTTTGATTCAATTGTTACTTAGCATCAGTTGAATGAAGATGCTTTTGCGACTGCTGCAACCCCAGAAATAGAATTGGGACTTTGTCTACAGCAAACTTACTCATCAACAAGTCTAAAAGTACTTGCTAAAAAAGCCAAGAACTTAAAATGTGCTAAAGGAAAGACAACAATTGATCCTTACATTAAGTGTTACCTTCTGCCAGACAGAAGCTCTTCATCCAAGAGGAAGACTCGAGTAATTCAGGATACAACTAACCCAAATTGGGATGAGGAGTTAGTCTACTACAATGTAAATCCTGATGAGCTGTCAAAGCAACGTGTTCTTGAAGTAACTATTTGGGATGCTAAAAGTCGTAGTCATGAACAGATTGGTGGATTTCGACTGGGTCCTTCTCCACATACACTAGCAAAATGTCCTGAGTGGATGGACAGTATTGGCAAGGAAATATCACACTGGGAGAATATGATTGACCATCCCAATGAATGGATAACTCTGTGGCATTCCTTAAGGGAGTCAATGGAACCACGAGACATTTTATTTTAACACTGATCTTGTCAAAACCAGCACATTTCAAATTCTTCAATACTATTGGGAATATCACTCTACAAAGTTGTGTTTTGTGTGGAATTTGCCAAACTAAGTATTATTGGTGTTTTATGTGTAAACGATCAATGTCAATATAGTATATAAACATGTCATCCAAGACAGTACACTGTCAATAAAGAAAATTTATTTGTGAGCAAATAACATCACCAAGTGAACTACACACATGTAATATTTAATATACATCAGAAGTAGGTGCTGAATCTAATAAAAACACTTCTAATGTAATAACACAAATTAAGGTAATAAATTCTTTAGAGTTATTCAGAATTTATGATTAACTAAAGCCACTACTTCACTAATAAAAATATGTTTATTTCCCTGGCCCAGAATATTCCACATAATTACCAGGGAAGAGCCCGTTCTGGCCATCTAAAACACCTTCAAACCACCCATCATCATTCTTCTTTACAACATAAATAATAGATCCACCAGTGAAGGTCAGCTCATCCTCTTTATCTTTAGTGTAGTCATAGAGAGCTTCAACTATAAGTAAGAATAACACTAGTACATGTTTAGGAAGAACAGAATGTACTGCAGTTATGTTTACAATAGCACCTTGACAACAATCATATGCTCCCTTAACAATGAAGTTTCAGTATTAATTTGATTATTCTTCTGTAATCATGACTTCATTCCACTATTTACATTTATTTTGGGATTGGTGTTTGGTTTACTAAGGGGAGGTGGTTCCATTGCAGTACTTTTAATTGATTAGGGGAATATAGTCAATATATATGTACTTTATGTGCCTGACTCTACAATCAAGGATCATATATTGGCACAAAAGCATTAAAATCCATGGAAGATGGAATGCATTTTTTGTGAATAGTCACAATTAAAAAGTGTGTGTGTATGTAACACCTTTCTCAATATAGCTCTGTGGTGCCCAGTCTGGGTCCGAGGATTGAGGAGGTTGTGGAGGAGGTGGAGGGGGAGGGAGATCCACGGGTGGTTTGGTTGCTCTCTTTCCTAGTTTGACTTTAAGAATATCATCTGGATTGAATGGTGCTGGTTGTTGCTTAGGAACAGACTCACGTCTTGGAGCAGGACTGGATTCATTAGTAGTAGCTGGAGCTTTCTTGACTAAAAAATATATTGAAGTTACTTAATATTAATCTCACATTTACTCAGCTTCAATTTTTAATGTGATCTTACACTGAGCTCAATTACATTATACATGTAATGTGTTTAGTTAGTACACTATCCAGTATCTACTTAATTTTGTAAACAAGGCTGTTAAATGAAGAAATTACACTGTCATCAGATCTTCCTTCTTTGCTTAGTGAAGGGATAACTAGATAATTTGCAATATCCACAGTCTTACCTGGTGGTCCAGCAGGAGGTGGTGGTGGAGGAGGAGGAGGAGGAGGAGGTCCTCCTGCATTACCTACACAACAAAATTTAGTGTATAGATGTTAAGTAAGGAACAATACTGACAATACAATGAGTAGTACACAAGTAAAACATGTATTGAAAAGTACAAAATTGCAAAACCTTAAAATTCCTAAACTTAGTAGATGTAATTAATTGTGGGGTTAATGTTACCCTTTCTTTTTTGATAGCATGCTTTCAAACCAAAATAGAAGGCAAAATTAGGCACTCAAAGCTGAAAATTGCAATGAAAAGTTTCAATTCTTATAACACTTACACTACCTATAATTATCATTCATACTATAATACAATATGAAATGGATAAGTATATATGTGATCCTGAACAATATTATGTAAAGTGAATGTGTGAAGTGTGCCAGATTGATTAAAGCTGTTGTTAAAATAAGGAAGTGGTTAATTGACCATGCATGACCAGCAACTTACGAATTTTAGATATTTAACCTACTCCATTATGTTTGGCTGCTACACATGATGCAATCAATGGGTGTGGTTATAATTAATATTCTCACTTAAAATAGTAATTTGAAAGTATTTCCTTTCATGTGGTGCTGCAGTTAAATGGAAACTTCTGGATGACAGCTACAGGTTTGATTCTACTTTTATCCTTATTTTTTTTTCTTTTTATTATCATTTTTTCTCCAAGATTTTCTGTCCCATTCTCCAAATTTTGTTAAATATTGTTTTTTTAAATTGAAATTATCATTAAGGATGACTCTGTAGAGTATGTTAAAACGAAGACTAATGAATGTTAATTGTATGCTCAAGAACTTAGGGTTTAGGGTCTAGGAATCCTTTTCTTAAATTGTGAACTCATAACAACTAAGTTAAACAGTCAGAATGGAGTACAGGCTAAACAGCAGAAATTTGCAAGTCATTGTTCATGGTCAAATGACAACAGTCTTAGAAATATAATACAAACAATACAATTAAAACTAGTACATTACAAAGTAATTGGTCCTTTCTTGTAAATGCTCATTGATACACTGAGGAATGCACACTGTAAAGCTACAACTTGAGTTATTGACTTACTAGGTGGTGGAGGTGGGCCTGGAGGTGTGGGTGGTCCACCTGATGGTGGGGGAGGAGGAGGAGGAGGAGGAGAAGACAGTGCAGGAGCAGGTGACTGCTTAACAACAGATCCAGATCGAGTAGGTTTAGGTTTAACTTTAGGAGACTCTTTAACTGGTTCCTTAGCTTCATTTGACTCAGAACTGGCACTGCTATCACTTCTAAATTTACTCCCTAAAATTAAATGTAAATATAATGACATATGCAGTACATGAGCTTTGTATACATGTAGAGATAAGTACATATAGTTAAGAAATAAAAAAGGATGCTGAATAGCAGTTTGGTAGGGACAACTCTGTCAAGAAGAGAATAATTACAAACTTCATTTTGAAGATGATGATATCCAGTAAAATACTATAAGTATACGTCTCAAATACGAGTATTTGTGGAGTGACTACAGATTAGAGAACCTAGTAGTAGTTTAAAATAGTATCTATGATTTGACATGTAGCATTCATGGTAATTGTTGATTAAATTCATTAATGGTTAGATGCATGGATGTTAGCAATTAAAATTCAAAAAATATCTTTATACCACATTTCCTCAAACAGAGAGCCCTTGGCCACTATTTCTTTCCAAAATTATCGAAGAAGGGATGCACAACAAGAGTACACATAGCTAGATGAAGGAAGGGCAGGGCATGTGGTCAGTAGACCTCTATTTACTACTTAGCCTAGATTGCCTAGGCCTCAATTCGAGACTGGACTTCTATTTAAGGAAATATAGTACATACAAAATAGTTGAAGGATTGCCAAGTGGTACATATTGTGTGCCAATTCAAACTGATGAGATAGCAAAACTATTGACTATGGTAGTGAGTTTCAATAACTTCTGTAATATCAGAAGCATTAATGAACCATCTCTGGTGATTACTGTTTCTCAAGTAATAGGAAAACATCTTGAATCATTGAGGATATTTGGCTATGTACACGCATACATATTCTCAGTATGGTTTGATTAAACTTAAAACACAGTTACTTTAATGCTTTCCTCTATGATGTATATGTGTATCAAGAGTTCATAATGTACATGTAGGTGCATAGTACCTGTCTTTTTTAGAACAATCTTTGAAGGATCAAATCCAAGTAGTCCTCCACCAGACATAGGAGGAGGTGTCTTTTGAGGCGGAGGTGTAGATTTGGGAGAAGCAGCTGGTGGAGATTTTTTTATTGGTATCCCAAGGGGTGGTGGTGGGGGAGGAGGTGGAGGAACACCTATACAATGGTACACTGATAACACAACCAACAACTAAACCATCACTGCTGCTTCTCATAGTAAAAAATATGGAACTATGTACTTATCCTGTTCACAATTTCTTAATTTTCTAGTAAAGTAAGTAATGTTACATACCTGGGCCACCAGGAGGAGGAGGTGGGGCACCTGGTCCAGGAGGTGGAGGTGGAGCACCTGGTCCAGGAGGTGGAGGTGGAGCACCTGGTCCAGGAGGTGGAGGAGGAGGAGGGGGTGGAGCTGTATTAGATAATGTTGATGGTGGAGGAGGAGGTGGTGCTGCTTGAACATTAGCAGGTGGTGGAGGAGGAGGAGGTGGAACAAATGAAGCTTGTGCGAGTGGACTAGGGTCAGGTTCAGGTGGACCTAACGAATAACAAGAACATAGAATATCACAGTCCTTCATTAATGTATGTATATGTTATATTTTGAAGATATAAATACAATAGCAAGGTTAAAAATAGAGTAATACATGTGCACATGTATAAACAAAACATGCTTTCATGTTGTAATTAAAAGCTTTCTTTTCCTGAAAAATCCTTACCATTGCACATGTACATGTAATTACATAAATGTTGTAATAGATGAAGTGACACACACATGCACACAGACACACACACACACTTACACATGCATTACAGTTGGTTGCTTTTTATATTTTAGATAATTTGTTGATTTACATGCTACATTTATAATATTTAATATAGTGATAATAACTATCAACATACATCTACTATTATATTTGTTGACTAACAACAAAAGTAAGTTACTGAAGAGTTATAGTGTCCATAAACCAAAACTTCATCAAAGAAGTTTATAATAACAGAGTTGCAAGGAAAATATATTATTCATATAGACAAACAACATACATGTACATGTACTATAATCTTCACTCACACAGAGGTACAGTTAGTTAGACCTAATGACTATTGAAAGTTTACAATTCACAGACTACATTAAAGTAAACATTACTAATCAATGATGTTAGTTAGGATGTGGGCTTTAATTAGGGTGAGAGGCCAGATCTAGATATAAATGGAATGTAAATGTGAGATTGATTCCAATGTTCTATTACATACTCTAAGGCATGAACATACATGTGAATGACATACACAGGTTAGACATCTTCATAACAAGCTCTATTACATTTTATTATACCCCAATCAGACTTCTAAAAGCATGATACATGCAAATGTGCATCAAAACACGAATCCTTCTGTCTACAATCCATCCATCAAGATTTATTACCAAGCGGAGGAGCAGGAGGTGGAGGTGGAACAGGACCTGATGGTGGTGGTGGAGGAGGAGGTGGTGGTGTAAGCAGACCACCTTCTATAGGAGGTTGTGGTGGAGGTGGGCCTAGAGTATCATATAGCCCTTCTGAACTGGGTGGAGGAGGTGGTGGAATAAACTGGCCTGTCCCAGGAGGTGGTTGGGGAGGCATTGGTGGCGGTGGAGCATATGATAATCCTGTGTGTGGAGGTTCTTGTGGGAAACTATGTTCACCAGGAATGGTAGGTGGCGGGATGGAAGTAGGTCTACCAGGAAAGGTAGGAGGAGCAACTGGAGTAGGTGTTGCTGTAGGGACTGGAGCCATAGGTGGTTTTACTAAAATATAAGACAACATCACGATGAAATTAGTGTTCAACATACACTGTAGTACATGTACTTTAAACACGACATTCTATTTTGTGAAAAATGCAGTGTTAGGGTCATTAAATCATTATATATATAACATTGAACAAAATGTTTGATGCATATCACATTGTTTTGCTTATCTTTTATTTACTAATAAAAGTGTATGTAATAAAAGAGTTATTCCATCTTGTTTTCATACAGACTTTTTCAGTAACGAATTTTACAAGTTTTCTCTTTGATGAATACACTTACAAAAGAACACATAACACCTCATCTTTGCATGATTCTCACTATATACAAACTGAATAGTTTTGAATTGTAGTTGTATTATATGCATTGCAGACAAACACAAAGTATTATAACTCATGCCTTCACAGACACAGCAATGATTTGATTATAACAAATATATTACATCATAGTCTCACCAGCTTGAGGTTGTGGTGCAGCTGGTGCTGTAGTTGCTACTGGAACAGTTGGACCACTAGACGGTACAGGTTGAGGCCTCCGTAGTGTCACTGGTGACTATATAAAAATTCAAAAGCTCAATAACAATATCCTAGTTATTCAATGAAATCCATTTACACTTTGTTCAAGGTGAGTTTGATACTGACTATATATACTACTTTAGGAATAACACTAACAACAAAACAACAAACTACACAGTAATAACTCTGTTTATTCATTAACCCCACCAATAGTACAAATATCTTTTAAGACAGTGGTCTCTACCAGACAAAATGAAAGATAGCTCCTGTGGGTTTCTTTACCATGTGGTTCATACATTGGAATTGGAAGGGAGTTGAACTTTTGAAGTCAAAGATAGTAGAATTTTATGAACTTTATAAATCTGTTAACAATGACAATAAACAAGTTTTATCATAAAAAAGAACATTTTGGCCTAAAGGCCTCTTATTAGCTGTTATAAACTTACCAAAAAAGAAAAAATTGATAGCTTTATGAACAGCTTCATGTCTCCCTATTCAACTGATAATGAGACAACATTATATCTCTTTATCAATTGATAGGATTTTGCACACATCATTATTCTCACATAGTACATTAATATACATTGTACTTTGTATATAACATCACCACTTTTTTCATTATAGTTAATCTCATAAGCAGCTGGGGTGAAGGCTTCTAGGCCAAAATATTCTGTTTTATAATAAAACATTTTACCATCATTTTAAAGAAAATACTGTGTTCATAAAACTCAACTATCTCCCAATTCCATAAACTGAAAGTTGTCTCATCCAATCCACAGCTATAAGTACATTGTCACACATGCTCCCCTTATATCCACAAAGATAACAATACATCATGTGTACCCACACTACAACTACAATGAACATTCAGAAAAGTAGCAAATTATTCAAAAGCAAAAGAAGCTATGAAAGGTCTTAAGTAAACAACTTTTGAGGTCACACCCATGCTGTGTTATGACATAAGCTGAAACTCCAGTCAACTTTTCATAACAATATTGATGTATTAAATTAAACCATATGTTTTAAGGATGCTATAGAATATTCCTTCTAAAACAATAACGAGTTCAATATTGAGTGTGTAAGTCATACAATACAATCAGATTGCCTTATATATGTACTTACTTCAGATGGTGCACCTGAAAACTTGCGAGGCAAATCTGTAGTAGATGTTCTGATACCATGACCAACGTGATCGAGACTATTGAAGTCCAATTTGTTACGGACATACTTTTGAGGTTTCTCTTTTTGTGAGGGGGTGACCACCTTTTGTGTTCTGGTAATGTTCTTACTACTAGCAAGAGCTCCAATTTCCCGTCTTGCCACTTTCTCTTTATGTATGTCAACAGCCTATAGGAAAGTTAACAATAAAACTTGTTCTTAATGCCAAGGAGAATAGAGTAACAGTGACTACATGTACAATAAATAAGGTATGTGAAGTTGTACATCCACTTGCATGCAAATATACACACTCAACAATGTATACACATATCTACAGATTGCATACATCTATTTTTGGCACCATACTTTAGTACGTAAAATGTATACTTGCAATGTAATGTATGTAGCTGTATTGTACTCCTTTTGCTTATACTTCTAATTAAAGCAAACAACAGATGTTGTCAATAAACATTGTCTAATTACCAACATGTATTTCAAGCAGCCTTAAGAAATTATGATATAAAGTGAGTTACTTTATCTGATGCAATGCATGTTCAACATCTTATGTTGTTTCTAAATCCTATTCTACTTAGTCTATAGTAATGATTAGAATTATGGGGGTACAATTTTTAACAAGTAGCACATACCTGTGATATATGGCGGATATTAGAGTCCATATCATTCATATGTTTCATCTGTCTATCCAGTAGCTCCAACATGCTCGTAGCTAATATGTTAACTTGATAGGCAACGCTAGCCAAAGATTGGGCTGCATAGGCTTTCGTCTCCTCTAGAAACTGTGGTGTTTGCCCAGTCTCGACGTAGTTACGTTCACAGTACGCTGCTAATCCTTCAAGATTCTTATGACTGTCTTTGAGAGCATTCCTTGCCTCGGGAATTCTCCGTTCAAGGAGATCAACAAGTTCCTTCGTGTCAGCCATATTCGCTGATTCGTTAAGTGTTAACTTACACTCAGCTTCCTCTTGTTAACCACACCTTTAAGCCATAGACCTCCTCCTCGTTACTGCATTAGTCACGTGAGAATCAGATCTTATTAGGGCTTCATAGCAACTACTGGACTTCTAAAGCATGTAGTTCCCTTATCGTCAGACGTCATACAGGTAAATGATTACATGAGATACTACGTGCTTCCTTGATTATACATCCTCCAATAGATGAGTATCCGTATCAAAGAATCTACTGAAACTATTACTGCATTCCACGATGCAGCAAACTGACATATATGAAATGCACACCTTGTGTGAGTGTACAAGTTTACAATGTTGTACACAATTCTCTTTAAATTGACAAAACTCAACACAATAATTTTTCATGATTATAACAACCATATGGAACTGTGAATAAAACTTCGTAAAAAGTAAATGACAGACAATAGAAGCAGAACTACAAGTATTATTATAAATAATATACTAAAAAGGATATTAATCCCCCAAAAAACAAACCTAACCATGTATAAGTAGCAAGTAATCAAGCAAACATTAGTCACTACAGTTAACATTGAGATTGTCTTTCTAATGTTCCTCAAAAATTCTCCTTGTTATAATAAAATCGAGCTCCTGTAGACCCCCCCTTCTTGGTAAAGGTGTTACAATATCCATGAAGGTTATGAGAGAGAACAGATGGTCCACAAAAGAAAACACCCACATCAGTACTACAAAATAATTTGTTATTTTAAATGTGATTGGTCTTCACACCATTAATAACACACAGTTAAAAAAACATAGGTACACTATTAAGCTCCTAATGCAAGATAATTTTAAAGCAAAAGGATTTAAGTTACTTAGAAGACAATTTATGTGAAAGGTTGTTTGTATTGAATTGAAAGTTATTCAAGGCTTTCAGGTTGTACTTTTTCTCTTGAGATGAAGGCTATTTCATCCTAGTAAATGGTTCTTTATACATAATGACTCATGTAAGTTCTATTCCTTAATCTACCTTATACGACTAACACAATTATAATCCCTTATTAAGTTACTAAACAATAAGGTAACCTCTATTCTGGTCTCTAACCTACAATATGCAAGCAAATCAAAGAATCATTGCTCTATTATAAGTAAACCTCACTTTGGGTGGTCATTTGAGAGTTTTTCAAAGATTTTATCCCATTCTGGTCTACCAAAGGTAGTATTAGCACGCAGTCCTGTAATGGCATCCACCATATCTTCACTAGCATCCTCACTAGTAACACGGCCTTCATTCAACATTAGATAAAATGCCTATGCAAGAAACACACACACATGCATTAATGTATATGCAGGTCATGTAGCATGCTAATTGTAAAATGTCTGTGGTGCACAAGACTTAGTTTCCATACTACTCATGTCTTTATAAAAAACCCTGACAAATAATGTAAAGTTTTGAAATGAGAAGAGCAAGAATGTGTGTATTTCAAATTAAGGCTACATTCATGCGAAATTAACTCAGGAACAAACTGAGTTTGATGAAATGCAGAGCATACTTTATACTAACCTGATTATCCCTCCATCCTCGTGTCAGATAAATCCAACTTGTTAAGAAGTCATCTATACCACGTTCATGAAGTTGCTGTTCTAGTTCTTGAAATAAATTAGCAAACCATTCAAAAGAATGAGTTTCAGGACAAATCCAAACAAAATATAACTTCTTTAAAACTAAGCCTGCACTATCGTCACTGAGACGATAGTATAGAGATTTTAAAACAGAGGCAAATGGTGTGACACCAATACCAGCACCAACTAGTAAGCCCACTGAATGATCAAAGACATCCTAGATAAGACAAAGATAACAAGATTATTATAATCATTATAGAAATTGTTCTATAATAATAATAATTTTTGTTTGTGTAGTAAACTATTAAGATTTTGCTATGACTGAAGAATTGACTTTGCTACTATCTATAGTGCTTAGTTTTCTCAAATTATAGAAAGTTAAATATTGTCATACCCAAGTAATTAAATTCATTGTTTGTGAAGTGTAATAACATTCAGTATAAACAATTAATCACATTTATCACCAACAACAGTCAAATACAACAATGGAATACAATATGAACATACATGTACACATTACCAAGTAATGCACATCATATTAAACTTACTTCACTAGCTGTTCCAAAAGGTCCATCAACATACATACTAATGAAAAAGATACAAACAAAAACGTATAAAACATTCACAACAGAGGTAGGAAAAGTCTAATCTGTTTTAAATATCATCCCTCAATTGTCACGTACATACAAGTAATATTTAAAACTAATGACTATAAAAGCAACCTTTGTATATCATAGGTGTTTTGTAATTACAAAGAAATAGTAAAACTTTAATGTTTAGATTATGTATATGCTCATCACAAAGGACAACAACAAACCTTGGGAGCTCCCATGATTGTTGAAAGTCATCACGATCAACTCCAAGTATTTCTGCTAACCCTCCTAAAAATACAATAATGATGTATTATATATATATATATATATATATAGAAGGAAATTCTACAAAAATCATATACAATGTAAGCCAAATCACATCATTATAGTCCACACCCACTCACCAACAAATAGGCCGATGTCAAATTCATTTGTTCAATAGGTACAGATAAACTACATTAACCCAAATATCATTAATTTAAAATTACAGATCTCAACTAACCAAAGACCAAACTAATAAAAATATACTGTGAGATTTGACCTCACATATCAGGCTATAAATTCTAGGTATTTATTTATCTGGAACAGCATGGAGTTGTGACTTTGTTCATATATACTTAGTATGACTCAACAGTCTGAACATTTCACTAATATGAATGTAGTTACAGTTAGACTGTATTACAGACAAGACTTAGTGATAGTCCAAACATATCTAACTAATTTAAAACTACAAGAACAAACACAAGAATAACTTACGAGTCCAGTCACCCACAATTCTAATGTGAACACTAAAGTAATCTTCCTCAGGTGCCTAGAAAAAGCATTAATCAAAAAATATGTGAATATTTGAAATACCGTAAGGGTACAAACTTTCGAGGGTTTAAATTTTCGTGTTTTTAAAATTTTGCTTTATTATTTAAATTTCGTGGATATTAACTTTCGTGTTTAGTGGGTGTGAAGTATTAATTAATGGGTGTGGTATCAGACATGTGTTGTGAACACAAGTGTGATTTTCGCGAAGTATGGCTAGCTATTCCTATGAATCCATAGTGAGAGGGTACCATATATACGAGAAAATCTGGGAGGCAGTTGACAGAGAAGTACTTTAGTGCAAAATAGAAGAAGTTAGTAACCCTTTACTGTAGCCGTTATTTACACGCTTTATTGAGATCACGTGATTATGCGTGGGTGGAATAAAAGTTAAATTTTGTGATAAAACAACAACCCACGAATACAGCGAAATTAAATCCCCCACGAAAATTTATACCCTTACGGTATGACTTGTCCAGACTACAATTGTAAGAAGAATGCTAAGTAATAAAAGATAATGCTGGAAATAAACAAAGCGTAAGCTTGGATGGCACAATGTGCACATGCAATAGCATCAATAAGCAAAGAATACTTGTTTTCAACATATTAACACAGATATTAAAAGTACTACATTGTATATATATGTACAACAATTATGACAAAGATGCATAGAATTAAATTGAACAGTACAGTCTAGTTCTGTAACTTACTGATGTCAATGTAAAAGGATGCCACTCAAACCAGGCAACAGAGGGACAATTGAGAAACACATACTACAAAGAAATCATACAATAACATCATGACATACACTGGAGTCAATAAGATTACAATTGAAAAACTTGTCCTATAATTGTTTTAGAAGATACAAACTTTGTAGTGGAACACTGAATAGAGGTATAGAGACTAGAGAAGTGTCTGAACAATGTGAAATGGTGTATACATACATGTACAGTTCACAACAATTGTACGACAGCCTGGCATACTACATGTGTCAGGCATCATTAAAAAAGCTAAATCAAGAGTTGTTATTAGTAATGTGTACAGTTCCTATGTTAAAATTTTCTATGAACTTCTGGTCCAATCTAAAAAAAGCAACTACTTTGTGTTTATAACAGTACTTCCATTTTTATAGTCAAACTGATGCTATCATAATTAGATAGTCTATCTTTGTCTGATGACAAACATCGAGTCTCAAAAGCTTTCAGACACAAACATTATTCTATACTTTATAAGAAACTACATCAATATACAACTAATTACATGTCTACTTTGCTGTTATATATAATCATCCATTACTTACTTGTCCTGCTTCAGCATGAAATCCTTTTCTCCTCATTTGGATCTCTATTGTGTTAGAAGGATGCTGTACAACCTACATAGGATAAGATAGATAGAATAAATTAGCATAATCAATTCATAATTGAAATGATTGTATCTTCATATTGGATAATCCAAAAATACATTTGTATAGATAAAAATGGGTACCACAACTTTGTGTATAATAGCTCCATATCTTGATTATAACCATCACACATCCAACTGTTAAACCAGGAAGGATTAATTACATGTACATGTAGGACAAGTCAAAACAATCTTAGAATTACTTTTACAATGAAGTATTATTAACTACAAAGATTCACTAATAGTATAACTGCATACCTTGACAATGACAACAGAATAGAAGCTCCTCACAACACGAAGTATTCTTTCAAGGCCATAGATCAATAAACCACACAATAGATACATCCATGACTATAAAACAAAAGAATTTAATGGGAAAAGACATTCTGTACAGTATACAGTATATATGATATTACAATATTGGGAATAGAAGTGAGGTACTTTCTATACTATGTAAATTATTGTAATCCCTATTAAAGTAACTTATTTGTCTAGTATACAGAAACCAACTAGTAGTCTTTGTCTCTTTATTATCATACTGTAACAGACACAAGTAGAACACACTTACTGTTGGTCCAGCTGGGATGAAGGACAAATTGGTATTACAATTGACAGTCTGATTTAGACCACTAGCATTAACAAAAGTGTATTCAGAATCCTTGCTGTAAGCACAGTGGCCCAGACCAGGTCTACCTCCAACACCTTTAGGTTCTAATAAATTAACTGACCGGAACACAGGCAAAAGACGACTAAAAGTATCATATGAAAGTATCATAAGATATATTAACCTTGACAATCACTTACCCATATTGGTGGATACCTAAACCAATTAAAAAGATCAAGAACAAATGATGTGTATACCAAAAGACTTCAAAATAAGAACGCCTAAAATAAGATATGAAGTTATAGTATTTGTATATATTATGTATGTTATATGCAACCATTAACATACTGTTTAAACACACACACAATATGAAGCAAACCTAATAAACTCCAAGGAGGATGTAACCATTAGGAACAATGCTAAGGTAATTATATGTCCTGTAACACCAGCATCTATGAATTGAAAATTAATCATGTATAACATATAGTACACCATTACATACATTCAGGAACAGGCATTTATGTTCAATACTTTGCCCAATTTCAGTTTGACTCCTGGTTCAGTGTTATATCTTAGCCTAAGAATAAGTTAGAGAAATGGTTTGGCCCATACAGTACATATTTGAACTCCACTTAAAATAAGTAAAAAAAACTAAACTAGAAATCCTATGTAAGGTGAATGACCTTTTTGCATTCAACCATGGCATGATGTCACGCATAATTTGTATTGTATTAATAAACGCTAGTATAAGCATTTAGTAGTTGCATCAAGGTACCAACAACAAAGAATAACAAAATGCTTCAATGACACTTGCAAAAAAGAGTAGGTTACTGGGCCATATCCAAACACTGGTTAATGATGTATTCCATTATCGAAATTCCATAAAACTGCCATCAATCTCAAATTGGAAAGAATATACAAAAGCACCATTTACTAGATTAATGTAAATAGAACACTTAATTTAAGGAAACACCTATTCATTGTGTAAAACAAACAGTGTTGGAGATCAGTGACTTACAAGTAACAAAGCAGGCTTGAATTGGATTCAGTTTCTGAAAAAGAGACAAATTTTGAGATATAATATTAAACATAGATCATGGAATATACTACCCAACACTACATCAGCAGCTGTTAGATCTCCTATACAACATGCATCAATGTGTCTTACCCCAACATCTCCACGGCGTGGTAAAGCATCAAAAGGTGGATTAGCTTGTTCACCAGGAGGTAGAGTATTAGGAGGAGAATATCGAACCAAACGTTCATAGTTGTAATAATGTGCCATTATATGCATAGCACTGGATACCACTAACATCCAGGCTATGGCCTTATGGAAAGTAAGGTTCTTATCTAACAGTCTCCTAATACTTCGAGGAACAACCTAAAATAGATGCCCAAGTTAGGATCCAACAATATAAGTCCAATGAGTGTATATAATAATAACATATTAGTACAGCAAACATTCAGTTAACAAGAGAAACTCAAAGAACTTAGGATTATAAAGATATTTTAGCTAATAGGAATATATCAGGCACAATAATACTGACCCTAGTACATCCTCTGATGACTGAGATGATATTCCTACACACTGGCAACAGAATCAGGATTACATTGAAGTTAATAGGCAAAGCAGGACCCCTAGCAAATGCTAATGCTTCCTAGAAGAGAAACAACACATTAAAGTGCCAGGGACATGACAATATGGTGCCAGTGACAATGTAGGGATGGCACTGACTGCCCATTAAAACAATGGCACTCAACAGAAACCTTTCAATGTATTTTTAATTATAAATCAAGACAGAGTATAAGCAAGACTAAGCATCACAGTTTTGATAGCCCAACACTAATAGCAATCATTTTCACAAAGGCATCATATCTCTAACTGGTCTTCTGTTCTTACAAGTCGTTTTGAGTGAGAAGGACCTGTTTACAGCCACTCCCGTTTAAACAACAAAGCTATTAAAACAAGATTATTGTAAAAATTACTCTAATATTTGTTTCCATGGTGTGTTGTTGCAAAATAATAAGATTTTAAAGAAGCTGTATTGCTACTCAGAGGCAATTTTTCACTTACAGAGTCTAAAAACTTTGATCAGACAATAACAACATCATAGTACTTATAATTATGAGTAAATATATTTATTGGTTGTCAATGTGTGTTGGGAATTTATTATGTTCCTTTCAAAAATCACTACATGATGTGAAATGGATACAATTGGATACATACAAGTACAACATATGTATATTGTCAAAAGTTACAGATAAAGGTAGGTATGATCATTTAGCCATTAGGTGTGTAAGTGTGACACAGTTAATATTCAACCATAAATGCAACAGATAGTAGAATTTATGTTTGTGTTAGGTATTAATGCAGGGATTCTCAAAATGTTAACCTAATATCCTTTTCTTTTTGGCATTGTCTAGATGATTAGGAAAAGGATATAAATAGAGATGGTACTTATGCATAGGATTAAACTTTCACCATGAGAGCACCTTTACTAAAACAGAGATAGTTATGATATTACTTAGAAGATATAGACATAGTATGGTACAGAGTAGTTGTGGCTTGGACAGAAGACAAAATTCAATTGCTATATAAGGTATAGCAGCTATATATATATACATAGTAGCCCTGACTGGATATCCTTATAGTAGTAGGCTGATTGCCAAATGATGGTATTCAGCAGTTTTGATTGCAAACAAATATGATGAGTAGGTAGTATACAAAACTCTTAGTCATTACACAAGTTGACTAATCCATAAGTGAACCTTAAAAGATCTAATCAGATGTTTGGTTAATAAAAACTGCTGTATAACACATATGCTACCAAGGGATAGAAGTAACTTTCACATTCAAATGCTGTGCCAACAACTTTTGGGTATGCATGTATTAGTTGTAAACAGTGTTACAGTAGTAAACATTTTAAAGATTATTTTGATGGTACAGTTGCTGGTATAAAGGATGTAGTTTGAAGAACAGAGAGTTTACAGAATAATGGAGCTACTCTAAGATGTTTTCTTGAGTTATAGAAACCTAGAAGCTTTGATAAGCCATACTGAATCCAAAGCAATTGAGGTAACAACAATTAAATTTATTGGTCACGATATGCATCAGTAGTTACTTTATTACATTTATTCTCTTCTTTGTTATATACAACAAGAGAATAAAACAGTGAGATATGGACAAAACTACAAGTACTCCATGAACTCTTATTTAGCCTGGCACGCTATATATGCATGTCAGGCTGATGTATTTTTATTAACAGATAGAAACACACTTCAGAACACTCACTCTAATGTAGAATCGAATATAATAATGTCCTGGAATAGTTTGGAATTGGTGAAATTGAAATATGAAAAGAGCAATGTTAAGTAGAAACCATGTTCCCTATAGAAAAAGTTGAGAATATACAATGTAATATATTATTAGCATGCAGTAGTAACTTCTGGCTGAATGCATTAATAATATTTAAAAACACATCAAAAAATTGTGCTTTGAGTCAATAAAAATCTTTGTAGTCATTTTGTAGAGTATAGAAGAAGCATATTGGCCAATATCCTGGTCAGTGTAACTCTAAGACAATGCTATACTATGCTAACTAAATGTAGAATTATATCTTTAACACTTTCAAATACCCAAGGAATTAATTTTCCAACTGGTGTGAATAGCAAACTCACTTTCAACTAGGTAATATATATTTCCGATGTTAAAGTGACAGTAACTTGTATGAAAGTTACAGAAAGTTGTGCATTACACTACATGTATGCTATAAATAACTTTAGTATTTTGTGCTCATTAAGAAAAATGTTACACTGTAGCACCTACACTAATTGATGTGAATCATAGTATCGTATCTGGCTAACATGATCAAGGATATTTAATTTCTGTTTATAGTTGTTCGTTCTCTAATGAAGACATGCTGTATAAATTTTGTTATAACACTATTTTCAGTGATTTAATTAGAATTGAAATGGTAGTTCAAGTCACTTTAATACCACAATGTTTCTTTACAATACAGCCTATTAGCCAACACTTGTAGTGTGTACTTTTCTTAGCTAGAAAATTCACGCAAACAAAATAAATTTTTGAATAGCTCAAAGCCTTCAATATCAATAAATGTAAATGATAAACCATGAATAAACAATCCCTGAATTTATTTTCAAACCAAGTCATAACAGGATTTCAGAATATCTTACTACTAAGCCCGTGATGTATCACATCACAATGCAGTTATCACATTTTTCTGAACACATTGAAAGTAATAAATTCACTGAGTGATTCCTCTATTTCTATCTGATTCCTAGAGATATACGTATTCCCTATGTTCTAGGTTACTACTATTATTTTGAATTGAATAAATACTAAAACAATAATAAATGTAGGAAACTTGTCCTATTGCAAAAGAGAATTCAACTAAACACATTTTAACTCACAAATACTAGCCATTTTGGCAACTCATTGATCACCCAGCCAGATACCATCTCGCTTCTTCTGAAAGACAGACAGAGGATATAGTGACTTCGTGCAAGAAACCGAAGTGAGAAAAAAAAACAAGAGTCACGTGACCAATGCAATCGTTTAGATAGTACTGCGCATGCGTGATGAATTGTAACATGGCAATACGAGCAGTTCTCTCGAGCTTTTCAGTGCCTTTTTCAGCATAAATGAGCTCAGAAGCCTCGTTCATCCTGCCCTATGCAAAGCACCATGAAGTGCACATAAATCATGATGATCTATTTGTGTAAAGCACTAAAAGCAGTATATCTGCCAGGCTCCTTTGTAGTCTCCATTTCTGTCCTTACCATTCCCTTTTCAATAGCAGTTGATTAGATTTGTGCGCTATTCCAGTTATGGCTAGTACAGTGTTTGAACAGTTTCTTGTGTAAAAGAGATGTCTGTCAAGGAACAGGTAATGTGAAAAGAGAAAAGTTTTATACTATAAAACTATAAATTATATATAGTTAAATCTGACGTGTCTAAATGTGGGATACAAGTAGGCAGTTATATTTGTCAAATGTATGCAGCGAGTTGAAGGATTACCACAGCTCCTACAAAGGACAGAAATGGAGAAAAAGGCTGTTAGAGATTACGGTGGCTTGTAAATACGAGACGAAAAGGGGGGAGGGGCTGGTACGCGAGAGTATTTGTTGTATTTAATAAAAAAGTCACGTGACTAATCACTCGTTTAGATAATATTGCGCATGCGTGATAAATTATAACATGGAAGTACGAACTAGACCATTGAAGATAAATCCTCATTTATTTGTAGTAAGTAGTCACAAGAACAATTTTTTGAAATTATTTTTGTCTAAGCTACCATATGAGTATAAAAATGTTAGAGAAGTTAACGAAAACTGTAGTCTTCATTTTACGTGTGTCTTGGGTAAACCAATATGGTCCATACCCTTGGCTGAGCAAAGCAAAACATGTATTTGTATTAAGGATGTACAAAATGATCGAACTCAACTAAAGATATACTTTTCTGGAACATGTCTGCAAGGACTTGCAAGTCCTATGAAGTCTGAAATGTATATTTATGGTGCTCAGTTAAAGCAGACCACCACTAGTGTAAGTGATGACAATGTTTTTTCATTACATGCTGATCACACTAGTGTACACTTATGTTGTATCTTTGTCAGTCAGTGGTTGTATAGGTCAACAATGAAGAATAAACCATACACATTAGTGACTGATTTACCTCTTCGTACATCAAAGCCATATGTATATAGCAATGGTACAGTGAGAACAGATAGTAACCTTTCAACAAGTATAAACAATACTGCTGGTTTTCAACCTTTGACATATCAATTAAGTAATAGCCCCAATCAACATTTGTCTTCAATGTTGACTAGTCATGCTGTTACTAATGATGATGGTGATGGTAATCAAGCTTTCCAGTCCAAAGAAGCTGATCCAATAATTGACATTTATACCTCTCCTGGTACCATATATGGTTTTACCAAGATACATCATGTTGTCCCAGGTCAAGTTGCATCAATAGCAGGCATTGTGAAATATTTTAAACCTATTTGTCGTACTAAGGGTACAGACTATTACATATCATTTCGCCTTATTGATCCAAGTAAAACTAGAGGTATAACTGCCATTATATTTCATAAGGAGGAAAGTGGACTACCCCAAATTCAAAGGGTAGGGGAGATTGTAGTTTTTACTAAAGTTTTGATTAAATCATTTAAAGGTGCACCTCAAGTTCTTTACAAGTACTATTCCTCCTTTTATGTTTTTGAGAGTGATTTAAACGAGCCACTGCGACCAAAATCTAATTCACCAAATGCTTTTATGTCACAGTCTATAACAAACATAGTCTGTCTGTTACAGACGTGGGCTTGTGGCACAGGAAATATTAGCTGTCAACAGAGATTGTGTAAGCTAGAAGATGTCATACCTGGAGT